>JASSUY010051988.1:0-62021 GCA_032466535.1 Forpus xanthops | reverse complement strand
GCTCCTAATTTCATGCTGCCCCCCCCCCTCCCCAACCCTTTCTGGCTTCCCACCCTCCCACCTATTTCCAAGCTATTTCATTTTTGCCTCCCACCTCCTTATGGCCTCAATTTCTTCGGCCTCTAATATCTACTTGGCCTCCCACCCATTTTCAACCTCTCATTTGTGCAGCCCACCCCTTTTCAACCTCCATTTTCTTTTTAGCCTCCCACCCTTTTTTGGCCTCGGATTTCTTTATTGGCCTCCCACTCCTTTCTAATCTCCCACTGTTTAAAGCCTCCCACCCCTTTTTGACCTGATTTCTTCTTAGCCTCCCACCCATTTTCAACCTCTGCATTTTCATCAGCCTCCCATCCCTTTTCTGCTTCAAATTCCTTCTTGGCTTCCCACTCCGTTTTGGCTTCTGTTATCTACTTGGCCTCTCACCCCTTTCCAGGTTCACACTCTTTTCAGTCTCCCATCCTTTTTGACTTCCCTCCCCTTTTTAGCCTCCCAACCCGTTTTTATCTGATCATTTATACCTCCCACCCCTTTTTGGCCTCTTTCTTTTCAGCTTCCCATCTCTTTCTGGTCTCCCACCCAACCCTTTTCCTCCTCTAATTTCTTCTTGGCTCCCATCCCTATTCAGCCTCCCACCCCTCTCTCAACCTCCCACCATTTTTTGGCCTCCCACCATTTTTTGGCCTCCCACACCTTTTGGCCTCGAATTTCTTCTCAGTTTGCCATTTCTTTTTGGCCTCCCATCCCTTTCCAGCCTCCTACTCTATTTGGCCTCCAACCCCTTTCTGGCCCCCAATCTGTCCTTGTCCTCCCACCCATCTCAGCTTCCCACCGTTCTTTGGCCTCTAACAACTTTCAGCCTCGAACTTTCTTTTCATCCCTTTTTGGCCTCTGATTTCTTCTTGGCCTTCCACCACTTTTGGACTTTATTTTGTTCTTCACTTCCCACCCATTTTCAGCCTCCCCGCCTTCCCCACCTCAAATTTCTTTTCATCCTCCCATCCCTTCCCAACCTCCCACCAATTCCTGTCCTCCCACTCCTTTTCAGCTTCCCCATTTTTAATCCCTCCCTTCTTTTCAGCCTCCCACTCCTTTCTGTCTCCCTACCCATTACCAGCCATCCCTTTTCAACATCCCACCCACTGTTAGCCTCTAATTTCTTGTTGGCCTCCCACCCCTTTTGAGCCTCTACTTCTTCCTCTCCCACAGCTCTTTGGCCTTCCACCCCTCATTCTACCAAACTCTGGGAATAAAATGTGCCATGAGAATAGAGGCAAATGTATCATGAATATGTCAAACTGACATTTCCAGCCACAATGGAATAGCTGTTTGCAACCCAAAAACACGTTGCAGAACATCCTATTTAATAAAATTAATGCTCACTGGGGAGAAAGTGGACAGGACTGCGATGAGGAGTCACAAACGGAAGCAGATCTTATCTACTGAGAGATCCAGCTTGTAATACTTCACCCAGTGCAAGGAGAGCAAGGCTATGCACTGCTCTATATAACAAAGTCTCAGTTTTGCCACTTGTGTTCTCCCAGAATCGTCTTCACAGCAGAACACCCTTTTTCCACTGCCAAAGTGCACCCCTGCTATGACTTCTGGAACACAGTGACACAGCAGAACGGCTGTTAAGTACGTAACAAAGTCTGCAATACTGGATGCTGGGAAGACAGGGATAGAATCCCTCATCTTTTCCACATTGTTCACTTGTTTTCCACACTCCCTCTTTATAGCCTCCAATGCAGGTGCATGGTCTCAACTCTGAGGCTATCTATTAAGAGTTGCTAGCAGGGCTGTGTAATGGAAGCAGCCCCTTTCAGTTGTGCCTCGCCACTCTTACAATGCTTTACTCTATAGTAGAGGGAACAAGGGTAGAGAAACTTCTCTGAAGCACTGCTTTTCAGAGTGCTCTTTTTCGTAGGATCAAGGAACGGTTTGTGCTGGAAGGGATCTTAAAGCTCATCCACTTCCATCCCTGCCACGGGCAGGGACACCTTCCACTCGAGTGAGCTGCTCCAAGCCCCTGTGTCCAACCTGGCCTTGAACACTGCAGGGATGGGGCAGCCACAGCTTCTCTGGGCACCCTGTGTCAGTGCCTCAGCACCCTCACAGGGAGTGTTTAATCTCTCGTCTCCATTCACCCTTCTTCAAAGGGTAAATAAAAAGTCTGTCTGCCCCTTTAGGCACTGGAGCTGCTCTAAGGTCTCCCCTTAAGGAGCCTTCTCTTCTCCAGGCTAATCCATCAGAGCTCTCAGCCTGTTTCAGACCTCGCAGCATCTCCGGAACCTCCTCTGGACTTGCTCCAACAGCCCTACGCCCCTCTTGTGCTGCTGCTGCCCCAAAGCCGGATTAGGACTGCGGATGGGAGCACAGAGCACGCCGCAAACGCTACCACCTCCGAAACGCGACACAACTCGACTGCCGCACAAAATGGCTCCGCCTGTCAGGAGGAGGCGGGATCATGGCGGGGGTGTGGCCTGCACTCCGCGCATGCTCTCACCGGTCTCTGGACGTGTTCTTTTTTAGCATAAATACACCTCGGAATGGTTTCTCCGAGCCTTCCTGCGGCCGTGGCGGACGGGTCTCTCCGTAGCCGCTTCCACAACGGGACGCCGAGGAGTGTTTTAGCTTTGTGAGCCTTCATTCTGCCCACCCATGGCGGGAGCAGGGCCGGGCCCGGGACTACCCTTCCCAGCGTGCACCGCGGCGAGAAGCGCGGGCTGCCCGGCTTTCCCGCCTCAGGCGCGGCGGGAAGCCATTGTTTGTTTGGGTTTGTCTGGGACGGCTGACCTCCATCCTGACCTTGTGTGCAGGGAATGGCCGCTGTGAGTGACAAATGGCTCCAGTTGGTGCTATCTGTGGTTGAACAGCTCTTGGGGGAGCAACGGGGGTAGTCCCATCTCCTCAGGGCAAGGCTCGGTCCGAACTCCTGAGGGGGAGGAAGGGCGCAAGCCCTCACACAGCCTGCACTTAGCTTCACCTTCATTAAGTATATCGAAAGACACTGCACTGAATCTTCTTCCCCCCCCCCCCCCTTGGTATCTATGGCTGCTGGGGAGCAGAGCAGCTGTGCTGCATGAACCCCTGGTGGGGCCTGGTGTCTTCGAGATACTTGTTCTTTTTTAGTGCTGTCAGATAGCTGTCTTGATTGCATCTGGGTTTTTTTCACCCACTCACTTCAGGTAATGAAGGGTTTGAAGATACCACAATGAAAGTTATAAAAGACACAAGTGATTTTTATGATCTGGTAGCATTAAGCTCAATTCCAGCAGAGCATACTGTGATGGTTTGGGCTATTAGCCTGTCACTAATACAGACTATGGAATAGTTAATACCAGGCCATTCCACTCCAAGATGTATTTGGATTTGCTGAATAGCTTTAATTCTCCCTAAGCTGATCAAATACTAGTAATAATAACAACAGTAACAGTAGCAATAAAGGCAATTCCGGTGCAATTGGCTAATCTGATGGGGTTGCTCCCAGTTTATTTTTAATTTCTGGCAGCAGTGACACTGGAAATTAAAAAGCTCTCTTGACACTCAAGTGACTCAAATCTCAGACCAGATGAAATGAGGTGACTGAAGCAGCTCTGGACCTTTTATTCTCTCCTGTCATTATCACAGCTAATAAGAAGCAGGGAGGCAACCCAGTGAAGGCTGAGGACTCCCCCCACTGTCTCCTCTTCAATTACCCCTTTTCCTTTCTGTGCTATCCAAGATAAAGTACTAATTATCAGAACAGCTCAAGCTCATTTGTAGAAAGAAGGGAATTGAATGCGGCTTCAGTGAAAAGGCTCGGCTCCTGTGTGCCCTTGGGCAAGGATTGAGGGACTTCGGTGCTTTAAGCATCCAAATTAAACCACCTTGACGTGACAGGCAGAGGTCCCAGTGGACTCGCTCCTGGGACCTCTGCTGTGGCACTGGTTGCAAGGTGCAGAAGGAAAAAACTCCAGTTTCACAGAGATCCCTGCCTTTGGACAGGTGTTTCAGATGAGACACAAAACCTCAGGCTCTTTCTGGTTTGGACTACCAAAACAGAGAGCTCTGAAATGTATGTTTAGGCTAAGACATAGGACAGAGGTAAACATTTTGAGTCACAGTGTCTGTGAAGAGCAATTGGAATGAAAGCCTGGGGATGAATAAGAGCTTGGCCTGGTTCTGACTGTGTAGGACATGCTTTTATTCATGTGAGGCTGATTGCACTGTGACTCCTTACTGACACAGAAAGCCCATGGCAGCGCAGGCTGACCCTGTTAGACACAGCTCCCTAATACAAGGGAGCACATGTAAACATTGCACATTGGTTGCAGTGATCTAAAGAGGTGAAGCTGAGGTGGAGGGAGGAAGAAAGTCTAGCTACAAGATACTTTAGAATCTGTCTCATCTTCCTTTTATCCTAGGGAAGGAGCAACTCACTCCAAATCACTCTTCATGGATGTTTGTCCCACCTTTTCTGAAAGAGGTCTGGTGATAGAGATTCTGCAGACTTTCTGGCACTCTTTTCCATGTCTAAAGCCTGTGACATGGAGAAGAGAGCCAGAAAGAGGACTATGATTTTCCAGCGTGCTCAGCATCAACCAGAGATCTCTTCCAGATTACTAATGCACTGGCCTTGGAGCTGTTGAGGGATGCCACAGTGGCACTACAGCATGGGGGTGGCGGTGGTGCAAAAGGGGCCTAAAGCTCCCTCATGGTGCAGGGAGGTTGCCAGCACCCTATTGCATGTTCTGCATGCCCAGCTGCATCCACTGAGTGAATAAAAGGAGAGTTTGGGCCACAGATTTGTCAAATCGAGGACCTGATTAATTTCAAATAAAACACAGTGTTTTCATGCAGGTGTTCTTCATCAGGAATAATCTCAGTCCGCCATGCTCCAGATAAATGCTGGAGAGGAGTACACCTACCATTGAAATAGAGCACTGTGCTTGTGTGTTACTTATTGTCTGTCCTGTTAATGGCTCATCACTTGCCTGCCTGCAGAAGATGGTGCTTCCAATGTACTATGAGGATGGGTGAGTGCAACTTGTGGGTGCTGGAGGAGAGCCGTTCTCTTTCCCACTGCTGCCCTGGAGCCCCAAAAGAGGCAAAACTCAGCCCTGCTGCTTCCAATTGTGAGTGGGAAAACCAATGTATGATTTTGTTGCTTGCTTGCAACAGCTACCACCAGTGAAGGCAGAAATGGAATAAGTGGGGAGTGATCCAGGTGCAGCACACCATCCCAGTCAGGATGCTTGGGACTCTCCAAGACAATGGTACCTACTTGTTTTTATAGTCTTCTAGGTACTTAATACTTTCACTGCTTGTACAACACCATGAGTGTTCTGGAACAATGGTTTACACTGGGATACACTCATTGCTTTTTATCATATTTGCAAGACTGAAGCAGCAGATAAGGAGTGTTTTTTTCTTCCTTTTCTTGTATTTGAGGGGTTGCTGGTTGCCACAGTAGCTCCCATACATGGCAGACACAGGGTCCAAAGTGGTAAATAAATTTAAGGCTAATGGAGGTGGATGTTAAATATTTGCTGTACTTGGGCAGGAGGGCCTTTGTCAGTAATTACCAGGAGATATTAAAGGAGATGGGGTGTATTTAAACTTCACTGTTTGCCATTAAAGCACAGATTCTTTTGCTTTTTTCTGGGCTAAGAAGCTAATATGCTTGAAACAACAGCAGAAGGGTTTGTTGAATCAGTCACTGTCCTTGAAAATAAAAAGTGATTCATTTTAATGCATGCAAATATGAGGCAAGAAATAGAAGCAGGTGGTCACTGCCTTGTGGGCCACATGAGAGTTTTGGGTCTGATCTCTGCATACAAACAGGCTTTTCAGCTTCAGCTCTGGCCTGAAAGAGAGCAGAGGCTGGGGGATACGATAAGCAGGGGTGTCTTAGCCATCCCTCCCTGGTGGACTTCCTGGGTGTCACAAGTTCTAGCAGCACTTGCCATCCGTCCTCAGGGATGCTCCAGTGCTGGGGAAAACAAGTCCTTTAGGCTTAAAGAAAAGCTTGGTAGCTGCAGAGACATCTATACCCATTTCTTACTGCCTCTAGATGTGTGAATTCTATGGCCCTTGGCAGCTGAGTGGATGGGTGAATAGACAATACTAACTATACTGTTAACTGCAGCTCAATAGCTATGAGGATCTCATGGCCCTTTCCCTGTTGCTAGAAGTACACCACAGGAAGGCTTGAGACACAGCAGAGGGTTTCTTCCCAGCTTTAGTGCTTGTGGTAGCATCCAGTCTGGCACCCAGAGTACTGCAGGACCCCAGGCTCTATCAAGCCTCATCTGTAAGTGCCTCAGGGCTGCCGATTCCATGAGCCCCTTGCCTGGAGCATCACGGGGCTGGGGAGTACAGACAGGCTGTCGGTGTTCACTGTTTCTTCCCCTTCTCTTTAAGCAATGTGGGGAAATGCTGTGCTATGACACCCGTATAGCCCTGAATGAATCAGATTAATTATTCCAATGAGACGTTTCCTGTAGCAAGTTATTTTCCTGTTCAGTGCCCTTTGTAAATATAAACTGTCTTTTCCAAAATCTTCCTGTGAAGGATAAGAAAATCTGGGTTTTCCAGAAAGGAAACTGAGGTACGGGGAAAGGTAAATGACTTGCCCAAGGCACAGGAAAATGTGTATGAATGAAACAAGAACCATTTTATCAGCATGCTTATGGGGATTTGTAAATTATAATTACAGTCAGCAATGGGTAGATTTTTGCCTGTACAGTGTGAAAGAGCACTTTTAAAACATTCTCTATCTTCAATTCTCAAGTGGCTTTTGGCAGAGGAGAGGAGCCTTGAACAGCGCATGTAACTGTCTGCACAACAAGCCCGTTTTTCTCAGTTGTGTCTTGTGGATCCATTAGAAATAGTCCATGAACTCCCATAGATCCCTGCTGTAGTGATTAGGAAGCACTGTAGATGATAGAACATTTTCATCACAGTGGAAAAGAAAACATTAGGAAATTAGGGTTTAATCCAATGCAGAACAGGAAGAAAACCCCTGATTTCCTCGCTGTCCACCAAGCAGGATGCCCAGCCAATTTTTGGTTTGCAATGTCAATGTTATATTGTGATAGAAAGAGGAAACAGCGTGCCAAAAAAAAAAAAGAAGACATTTCTATTAGTGCTGAGCAGTAACTACTCATGGGACTTTAATGACGGGGTGTAAAAAAGAATGGCAGCACATTTCTAGTACACATCTGTGGTAACAGGGGTATTGGCATAGGATATTAGTCTGCTTTAGCTTTATGCATTTCTATAGGAGCTTTAAACTCAAATTATGCAGAAGGAGATTTACACACAAAAATAAGTAAAGGCTTCCAAGTATGTTACAAGGACTGAAAATTTCAAAACTTGCAAATTTCCCAAATAGGCATCATCAAAGTGTTGTTTGTTTGGTTTTTTTTTTACCACAATTCTGCTATATCCCTGGCAGAAGATGCTGCTGTTTCACTGATCCCAAGAAATTTGGAGTTTGACTGAATAGCGTTTTCCAATAGAAAGCAATATTGGTATAGCATCTCTAGGCAGCTCCAATCCCAAATCAATATTTGCAGCCTACAGTGGCTTAAAGAAAGATATGAATTTTTTAGTAGTTTAACTATTAGAAGGGTTGGAGAAGGCATCATGAAGCCTAATGTGACCTTGTTTGCCTACCAGAAGCACAGATGGGTGAAGAGAGAGCACCAGGTCGGGGATCTAGGAGAGGCAGCTCAGCAGTGCTAACATCCCATCAGGATTTGATACTTAACTAGACTCAAACTGTGCAAAACAGATGATATGAAGGGCAAGGTACACCTTCTGACAGGGTCAGCATGAGTAAACCAGCTTCTTGAGGCAACCTTCCCCCAGGCCATGGGGGCTCTGTTCTTAAGGCTAATTCACAGTGTCAGGCAATGTCTGTGTGTGAAAGTGGGGGATCATATAGGAGGGGATCACCTGGGAGGGAATGGGAAGGGATAAAGAGGCAGTCCAACACTCATTCTGGCAGTGGAAAGGTAAAATCCAGGCTGTAATCCTCATTAGATGGCAAAGATGTGAGAAATGGACTGAGTTGCTAAAGATTCCTGTACTTGTGTACTGCAAAACTAAGCAAAGGATTGGGAGAAACAAATCACCCAGATTATGTTCTTACAGAACCATAGAATAGGTTAGAAAAGTTATTTAAGATCATAAAATCCAGCCATTAACCCACCACTGCCAAGTTTACCACTAAACCATGTCCCTAAGCACCACATCTACGCATCTTTTAAATCACTCCAGGGCTGGTGACTCCACCACTGCCCTGAGCAGCCTGTTCCAGTGCTAAGAACCAGTCTAACCCTCTGCTCCCATCACTGTTCCTTTCTCCTTTCCAAGGACTTCGATCTTGCCTCTTATTTCTAACATAAACACAGGAAACTTTACATCAAGCTGGTGCCTGCTATTTTCTTCGGGTTTAGGAGGCATCGCTGTGTGCTTCACCCTTGGGAGTCCTCTGTTTTAGGAGAGCTGGGAGAGCTTCTATCCCGAGGCAGTGCTGAAATAAGGATCTTCTCCTGGATTAGCCACAAAGCAGCTTATTCCAGATGAGGCAGGAGGAGCTGAGCAGAAGCATGTCTCAGCTGGAAGTCTCTCTCAGCATCTATTACAACAGCAGGGTTATCTTTGCTGCCGAAAGGAGATGTTTCTGTGAGCTATGACAAACTCATTGAGTGTTACAGCAACACTGGAAAACAAAATGCAGTGAATTTAGAAAGGATGCGCAGGGAATGCTAAGCCAGTCCCTTCCTGTCTTTAGTATTGTACCACTCATTAGACCTTGCTCTGAGGCATGTACACTTGCACACCCAGTCACAAGGGTACGCTCACAAGGGTATAGCTATTGGGAGGTACTTTATTTTAGTGAAGAATGTGGAATACTGAGTCAGTTGGAAATGGAAAAGGAGATAAAAGGCCCCACTGGCATTTTCCTGAATCCATCAAAGAACAGTATCAATGGGCATGTGAAATCCTCAGCATTTTGTAGCAAATCAGCCCACTAATGAGAAAATACACATGTGGCCAAAGCAGTGATTGCAGCTCAGGTTTCTTGGCTTCAAAACTGCCACTCAAGGAGAAAGTTGTAGTTAGTAGAAATGCTATAGCTCTCCCAAAGCTCTGAGCCAGAGGCGAGCCCTTTACTTGACAACAGGTCACTGAAGTGGTGCCACCATGGGTTTGAGGCAGTCAAGGGGGGAGGCTTATACTGGCAGACACTACAGGAGGCCTAGTGAGGGCAATGCTAGACTCAAAGTCATGCCATGCAGCAAGGAAGCTATTCAGCTGCCTACACACAGGCATCGTAGACAACACATGGGGTTGGAGATGTATGCCGATGGTGGGTGGGCATGATACAGGAATACCAGCAACAGATGTCACAGTTGGGAGGCAAGGTGGGATGCCTGAAGGTCTTTTAAATGTCACTGTGTCTCACAACTTACATGGCTCCCCAGGTAACTCAGAATGATATGGAGAGCTCTGTGCCCACACTAGGCTGTGCTCTAGGTTGCTGGAAGAAGCTAGCAAGGACATGTTTCCCTCTTGATAGATCCCCTTCAAGAGGACTCTCAGTGGGGAAGGCAGGCCAAAGGCTGGCTTGAAGCTGGTACCAGAAAGGAAAGAAAGAAAAGGAAAAGGGAAAAGAAAGCAAATCCACAGTGAAAAGGTGAGCAGCAAGAGCTGGAGGACCAGCAGAGCATAGCTGGGAATCTTGCAGTAGCTGCAACTGCCCCAGAGATGGAAGTCATCCCTTTCACAATGCCTTTTTTAGAGGGAAATTGGGGACCTTATTGTTATTTATTATGATCAGAGCTAGATCTTCAGAGAATTCCTTAATTAGCATCATTAGACACACAGCTTAATCTTAAAATCCTGGGCTTGTCAGCGTGGCAAATTAAAACTGTTTTTTTTTCTCTTTTGTTGGGTTAGAGAGTGTGTGAAGAAGAAGTGGGGGTCTCCTGACAGCTTCAGGGAGTGTGAGAATCTGTCCTCAATCTTTGATAGCTAGAGCAGCGTATGCAGAGGGGAAGAGTGAGAAGGGTCAGTTCTGTGCCAGAGAGGGAAACTGGGGGTCGTTGCTTTGAAAAGAAGACCTGTCCTTTTGCACACCAGGTGAGCTGAACATACAGCCTGATGTTTCTACCCCCAGCAAGAGATTTCTCAAAACCCTCCAGCAACAATGGGGAAAAAAGCCTGCTCCGGCTAATGAACACTGAATTCCAGCAGACAGAAACCCTACAGAAGTATCTGTGACATCCCCATTAATAGCAAAGGCGTTAGTTGTGATTGATGCTATTCCAGTGAACACTAAAGGAATTAATAATGATTAGGGCCATTATTTTAAAGCATTACCCCCCCAAAAAAACCCAAAGGGAAAACAATTAGATGTCTATAGTGGTTATCTTTCACAGTATACTTACGACAGTGATCACACATGATATTATGCCTATTAATCAACAAAATGATGGAAAAGGATGTAACTTGTGTATATCCATGAGAGAGAACTTGGAAGCACATACCATATTTGCTGGTCTGCTTATGAGTTTGCTGCTAGCACAAAGAGATACATTGGGGTTTCTTGTTTTCCTAGCAGTAAAAAGTGTCTCATGAGTTTGGAAATAGGTTGGAGAGCCTTTTATTAAAGACAAATGCAACCACCTATGTTTAGGGATAGATACTGCATTCATAGATGGTATGATCCTGCTTAGCCCCACTGGATCTGAGGGGTTGCAACCAACAGCAGATCTTTCCAGTTCATGTTTTGGGGGGTTTTAGCTTAAGTGCTCCAAGCTCCAGTTCTTCATCAGTAACGAAAGGTTGCAGTGAGCCTTATCGCTATACTGCAGGTGAGGAAACTGAGGCTCTGAGATGCCATGAGGTTTTCCTGAGGTCACACACTAATCAGCACAGAGCCAGAGGGAAGTCTTGATTTTTGGCACTCTGCATTAACCACTGAGATAATAATCTCTCTTTTGTTCCTCTCTGGTGCGTTGATTCGCTTCTATCATCAGTGGGTCATGACCCAAAGTCATTGCTCATCTATGTCATGGTTTAGAATTGCAAAATGAGCTTTTAGTAATTCATCTGAGCCTAATGGGTGGGTTCAAGTGCAGATGCCAGCTGGGAGAGGGCTGTGGGGTGCAGTCTATCCCCCAGACTACCCACCCCATGTAGAAGACATGGAAGTCACACACAAACTGTGTGAGCCAGGCATGAAGAGCACCAGGGGTGCAGGCTCATGCTAAGCTCATGCCTTGTTAATGGTTCATGTGGTTTAGATATCTTCAGTGGGTTCACTGGTCAGGACTGGTTGGGAGGAAAGATGGTGGAAAAGTGGGATCTGCCAGTAATGTGATGTATCTGCAACCTCCCAGGCAGGGGCAGATGAGATTTCACTACATCTGTAGCCACAGTATGCCAGAAGATCTATAACCACACCAGCATCTTTCTCTTCTCTTCCACAGGTGGTTGTTAGGTCCACCATACCCACATCCAGCTGGAGAAAGGAAAGGAGGAGAGCTTGAGAACAAGTTAGTGACAAAACAGCATCAACTCTCAGGCCTGTGTTCTTTTCCAGGTGAAATTTCAGTCGTAATTAAACTGTTGCAGACCATATAGGCTTGGCTTCCAGTTTCCTTTGAAAAGTGAGCTGAATTTCCCAGCCAATTCTCAGTACCCCTCAGTCACCATTTCAATGATTAACATCCCCAGGCTGGGCTGCAAATCCCAATAGGAGCCTGTAATCAAATTCCTCATCAATTCCCGTGATACAGGATCAGAAGCACAATGATGAAGCAATCCTAATTTTGCAGCCAGAGCCAAATGCCAATTAGATCCGCAGAGGGTGCAAACCAAGCTGGCGTTGTTCTCTCTGGAAGAGATAGTGCAGATTTACACCCAGATGAAGATCTGCCTTGTGGCCTTTCCTGTGCTGTAACCCTAAACTCCCTCTCCCTCAGTGGCACAGTAGCCCGTATGGAGGTGGGCAAAAGTGGTTTTCCATGACTGTGGGTGTCCATGTCTCTGGAGTAAATGGGAAATTATCTGCTTTCTCTGTCCTTATCAGTGAGACTAAGCACAGTCCTTGATTTTAAACGCTCTTTTAGGCTGCTTGGAAGCACTAGCAGTGGAAATCCATCCATCCATACCTGCTCTGATTCACAGCCTGAGCAACCCCCTACCCTGGAGCTATTTGGGGGTAGCATGGGTCAGGTTCCTGCACCCTTCTCCCCTGGGGAATTCTCTCCTGACTCATGGCAACAACTCTGGCTCTTCACATCACCCAGAGCATTGCAACTCTGCAATGCAGGGCCATCTCCCTTGCCTCCCATCACTCATCGCTTTCTTTCTATGTCTAGTTGTAATGTTTCTCTCAGAGCCAAAATCCATGTGATTCCACTATGGGAGAAGTCAAAGCAGGAATAGAGAGAAAACCTGAAAAATCTGTCTTCAGAAAGGAAACGGTAGGCACATAAGGCTCTGCAGAGCCACCCACCCATCTGGAGCAGGTGGTGGCCATCCCCTGCTCCGGAAGGGCTTAGTATGGATCCATCCAGGAACAACCCACATTACAAATTGCAGCAGCAAAGCAGAATGTATTCAGGGAATTAATTGTATGGGAAATTATCCAGGCTATTAAAAGCCACATGAACATGCTGAATATCATGCATTTTAAATGTACCCAGAAAACCATCATTTTGAAGGGGATTATTGTTTAAATAGGCAATAGGGGTTCTAGCAGATAAGCTTCCCGCTCCTGTCTTCTCTTATTGTCTGGAGTACATTATCTCTACCATAATATTCTCAGCTCTCTCTAGCAGTATTGTCAGAGTGAAATGCTATTTTAAAAGTATATGTTTATGTTTCAATAGACTTTATAACAGCAAACACATCCGCCCAAGACGCAGAAAGTGAGAGGGAGTAGATGGAGGAAGCAAATCAAGAGGCAGAGGTTGCAGCTTCTCCAGTATTGAGTGTAACAGGAGTAAATGTTACTCAGCAGAAGGTACCCTGTGTATTTTCCCCTTCCCTGTTAAACACAGTGGATCCCTGCATCCAGAGGAGGACTGGCTAATGTGCACTTGACTGCTGGACTCCAGCCCCTCTGTTACAGTGTTCATTGTTCCACCAGTTACCAGTCTGTTCATGGAATTTTCAAGCCTGAGTTTAAAACAGCCCAATGCAAAAGCTGAGTCATCACAGGCTCCCAGAAACCTGCTCTGCATCAGGGGAAAGTCTGAGTGGCCCTGATGCTGCATTTTATACTTGCAAGGGGCCTGGAAGCAACCTGCTGGCATGCCTCTGTTTGGCTTTGCTGTATCTCTCATAAAATCACAGAGTGGTTTGTGTTGGAAAGATCCTTAAAGCTCATCCAGCTCCAACCACCTGCCACAGGCAGGGGCACCTTCCACTAGAGGAGGTTGCTCCAAGCCCCTGTGTCCAGCCTGGCCTTGAACACTGCCAGGAATGGGGCAGCCACAGCTTCTCTGGGCACCCTTTGCCAGCACCTCAGCACCCTCACAGGGAAGAGCTTCTGCCTAAGAGCTCATCTCAATCTCTGGCAGGTTAAAACCATTGTACATGTGTAGATGGGCTTGGCTGAGCTGTGGCATTTATACAGGGGAGGGGGCAGAAACTACCCCCACGCCTGTAATTAATTTTTAAAACTGTCATGCATCATTACAATGTATTTCTGAAAGATATACTGTATAGGGTGCATTTCTAACAAGCTTCCATGTGATTTTCATCTCTTGAGTGAGAGAAACCTGATAAAGATATAGATCCATTCTCACATCTTGGCATAAAATCATACCTTATTGGTTTAGATCATTCAGTGGCTTCTTTTTTCTTTGATAGTACCAGTGTTTTCTAGTTCCAGCAGAAAATACAAACGCTCGAGAGATCTCATTTTTCTGCTAAATGGATTTTCATTCCACATGAGTTATCTCTCTCTCGATACAAACACACACACGCAGATACACCACGAGCAGCCCCTCACGTGAAATGCCAAAGACACCATTAAATGCAATGCTAAAGTAAAAGATCCCCAGGCTCACGCTCAGAAATCCCCTCTTTTAAGCATTCACCAGTTAAAAGATACTTAAATAGATGTTCTTCAAACCTGAGTCAATTTTAGCCTCTCTTGTGAAAGCCCATAAAACAAGCTGAGAGGAGTAGTTTTCGGGGGGAGCTATTCTGGGAACAGTGCACATGTAACAGCTCCATTGTTATATATGGGATGAATACGTTCCCTGCTCCCGCTCACCTAACTTAAATGGGTCAGCTGAACAGAAGCAAACTCGGGAACCTTAAGAACATACTACAGAAAGGAATTAACCTGACAAGAGAGGAACACTCTCTTCCTCTCGGAGAAGACAAAAAGAAGCTACAGAGGACAGGGAACACTGAATTTATGGCAAGCTCTTTCTTACAGAGTCTGAGCCAAAAATCTGCTGTCAGTTACATTAGGATAAATCTGGAGCAGCTCCACTATCATCATTAGAGTTACAGGCCAATTATGTAATGAAAAGAAGTATTTCAGGCTTGCCAAACCTGTGAAATGTAGGTCCTGCTTCGGGCTGTGCTGAAAGCCCACATAAGTGGCCTGAATTTCAGCACACCCTTCACCAGCGTTTCCTGTCACTTACCTGTTGTTATTACCTATCACCAGTGTATGTGTAGATTTGCTCTGTGTAATCAGGCATTTAGTTGACCTCTCGTTCTGGCAGTAAAGAGGGAGTCAGCTCGTTGACTTTCCATGTCTTTGATGGTAAACTCTACAGACAAAATGCAATTCGGAAGAGCCTGATAGATGGCTGGATAAAATATCCAGAGAGATCTTAATGCATTCATTTGCCCTTCCTGGAAGATGTGGCTGTCAAAGGAGATCCTATCACCAACACTGCTGGTGAGACACAGCATGACCCAAGTTTTATGTGGCTTGGGTCCAGGGGAAGGTTGGCTCTAACTTTGGTCAAGTGCATTGTGATCCTCACCTCCTGCTTCTCGCGCTTCCCATGGCCTCCCAAGAAGAAGGTTTGGGGTAGCAGCCACTGCTTGGTTGATAGTGAATCAGGCACTTGCACTTTCTGGTTTTGCTAAAAAGCTCAGTTATGGACACATTTCCTTTGGAAGTCTTGCATAACCCTTAACACCTTCTTTCCCTGCCTTACGAATTTCCAGTGCTAAAGCTGACGAATTTCCATTAAAAATCAAAATAAGTAATTTTGATAAAATGTCATTTAATGACCAAAAATTGTTACCAAAATGCTCCACCCATTTCTGCCTAAAGCTGAACTGCAGAGCTGCCACCCTGGCACATGTTCACATCCATATCCAGCCTGTTCCCATGGAGGTTTCCCCACAAGCTGGTGTTAAACCCCAGCTGTGGCTGGAGAGCGGGATTGCTCATCAATTCCTATTGATGACACTGTTGAAAGGTGGAGTTCACTGAGTGCCTGGTGTGGTCCCTTCCTCCGCCTTCCCAAAGATGCAGAGTATGTAGAAATGTGAAAGGGATAATAAAAGGCAGGCAGGTTATTCCCAGGGGTGTAGTTGGCCAGCAGTGTCTGGAGCCTCTCCAGGAGATCAGAGGCAGCGAAGAGAGCACTGAGTAATCAACCTCATGCTTTTAATTTCACTTAAGAACTCAAAGCAGGAAAACCTGAGCTGTATCCATGGGGATTGCAATCAATAGCCAAGCAGATAACAAAGAACTGGTGCTCGGGATATACAGCTGCCTGGGCCCATTAGTTTTGTGCTCGGCCTTCCTTTGGGGACTTGCTCTTTCTTGCCTGCGTTTTTTGGCTCCAGCTCTGTATCCTTCAAACACTAGGGAGCAGCAGCTTCCTTTGGAAGCCTCCTGACTGCACGGGGTGGGGGGGTGGCTGTTGCTGTCTGCTTTTGCCGTGTGCCAGCCCTTAAAATAAAGAGAGAGAAACGGGAGGGGGGGGGGGGGGTGGCTGGTGGGAAAGCGTTCCTGATGATAATTTGATTGCATGCATTAATGATCAAAGTGTTGCAGACTAATTACCGACACTTACCTCTCAGATATTAAGTTATCATTTATCCCCCCCCCAGCTTTACCTTTGCATCTACCCCCCGTTCCCGGTGTCTGCAGCCTGGTGCATCGTCCTGGTGGCTCTCCAGGAGCATCCCCTCCACAAGACCACCATGTGCTCCCTTTGGTGGGTGTTGCTCTATTTCAGGGGCTTGGGGAACCAAGTCAGCATGGGAAAGGAAGCAGAGCAGGTTTTGCCATGATCTAGAAGTGTTCAGCCACCTCCTCTTCATCACATCTCAGGTTGATCCCAGAGGGTGGGTACCTCCATGGCCAAGGTGTCTGTGTGGGAATGGTCCTAGCTGGGCATTGGCCAAGCCAGAAATGCAAATAATGATGGTCCCAAACAATGTGCCTTTCGATGCTGCTTCCAGCATCCATTTTAACCAGACAAATGCCAGCCTCCTGCCATCTGGTTACAAGAGGTACTAAAAGCCTCAGTGGGGAGCAGGGGGAAGCTGAGGAATATTACCAGTTGTTACAGGTTGCAGAGGAGGAGGTTTCTTTTTAGCCTGGCTTTTCACCTTCAGAAATGAGCACAAAGGATTCTGGTAATGAGGAGGACTGAGGAAATACTCCCTCTGTGGCAGCAGGACAAGCATCCTTGCCTCTTGCAGTGCCTCCTTTCTCTGGGGGAAGGGCAAGCAGGAGCAAATGCTGGGTTGGATTTTATGATATGTTTTCAATTAGATTCTCTTTAATTGACTAACACCTTCCCCTGAGCCATCTTGCTCTGCTCAGAGACAAAATGCCACAGAATTGGCCCATTTTCCAAGAGCACTGTGGTATTTCCTCTCTTCCTGCACATAAATAACCCCCATGTAGGCTTGGCTACCTGCTTGCAGCTACTAGAAATAACCATTAAAAAAGAGGACCCGATTCATAACCAGAAGCAATCAGAAGCCAGAAGAGCTTTGTCCCTTCTGCAATCTAAGAAGCACTTTTAATGCTTGCAGGGGATGATTCCTGGAGATCTTTGGTCTTTTTCACCCTGCTCCTTTCATAGCATGAAACTAAAGTCTTTGCTGAATAACATCTTCAGTTCTGAGGTGGTGCTTGAGATACAAGTGGGTCCATAGGACCTTGCAGCTCCTTCATTTTGGAGCATGGCTCTGTCCGGGGAAGTTCCCAGCTCTGTGCTCAGCATCTGGGTGCTATTTCCAGGCAGTGGCACCGGGAGCACGACAGATGAGATGTCACTCTGTTTACTTACATGTACTGTGCACGAACTGCCTGTTACTGGCACTGCAATGTCCCTGGCTGTAGGAGGCACAGCATCGTCTTTCAGAAGGCTCTAATGAAAGTGGGTCAGACATTTTCCCTTCCTGGGGCAATCTGTTAGCATAAGCAGGGATTTAAGTGTGCGCAGTTCCCATTATCCACGATTGTTAGACTCTTTCTCACAAAGAAAGGGCTCCGTAATTTGAGCAGATCTGTCAAATGCACACACAGCGA
The DNA here is from genome assembly GCA_032466535.1 of Forpus xanthops. Lineage (NCBI taxonomy): Eukaryota > Metazoa > Chordata > Aves > Psittaciformes > Psittacidae > Forpus > Forpus xanthops. The sequence continues at coordinate 44,482 of JASSUY010051988.1, read as the reverse complement.
TGAAAATAGCCCATTAGATGATAGAGGGCTGCCCTTTCAATGCTGAGGAAGTGCTCAGCCCTCCTGGGAGAGGATGATTCCAATCCTGCACTGAGTAACTGGGCTTGATCTTGAAGGAAACGTTTCTGGAGTAGTCTTTTCATCAGGACATGCAGCTACTCTGCTTGTTTTGGTACAAGGTAGAGCCCAGCTTGTACCTGGGCCTCTTTTGCAGCCAAGGAGATGGTTTCAGGCAGGATGTGGCTGTTCCTGAGCTCACAACAAAACCAGGCTGGTGCAAAGCAGACCTTGCACCCAGCCAGAAGCTGTGTGATGCATCTCCCATGCAGAGAGCAGAGCAGTGGGTTCAGTGCCTGCACGCAGAAGCTGCGTGACAAGGGAATGTCTGGACCTCATCCACGCCACTGGCAGTGGACCATCAGACATCCAGAAATATGGTACAACATCACCCAAAGCAGCGAGGGAATACATTCAAGTAGGGAAATGTCTGCCAGATGCAAGTGTGTGTAAGCCCCTGAGAAGCTGAGCTGGAAGGCATTTTAAAGATGCATCAAAGAGCCCTAAGAATGGCCAGTCTGAAATCGCATCCCCATCTCGGGCATTAACCTTTGGGATAATTTCTGCTTTCACTACAAACATTAGAATAAGAAGCAGAAAATGGGAACAGGACTGGATGTGTTTTGAAAACCCCAGTCCCTGTAGCAGCCTTAAAAACCACAGGCAAGTTATAACACACACACACAGGGTGGAATTTGGGGGAGTGAAAAGTTTCAGGGCACTTGAGGAGGGATTTTGATTCCAAGCTGGGTTTCTCCAACAGGTATTTCAAGGAAAATTGATGGGAGTTTTGCCTTTCCAACCACTGGTCTTGCTTGGAGGTGCCACTGCGTTTGTTACTGATTTAGATGTTGTTCTCCCTTCTTGGAAGAGAATGAAATATTGACCACCTCTCCCCATGCCTTCCAGTGATCCACCTGGGGCCGCGGATCATCGAGGAACTACCTTCATAAGGGACTGTAAATTATGTTTTTCAGGTACTTACACAGGGCTTACAATGATCTCAAGGCTTGATCTGGACGAGCCATAAACACAATGGGCTTTGAGTTAATGCCCTTCAGATGAAGGTTATTGGCTAACTTCATAACCAGAAGCAAACCTTTGTGTTTGCTCTGGATCTTCTTTACTGCCCGTTGCCCACTTGTAGCCATTACCCAGTGAAGAGCAAAGGGGGAACCAGCTAAATAAGAACCTTCTTCAGCTGTCTTTCTTTGATTCATCTCTGTATTTCTAAATCTCACAAGTGCTTTTTATTTAAATAAGGAGGCTAATGAAAGCTGTCTGAGTGGGACAATTAACCCCAGTCTGAACAGGTCATTAGAAACAATGGAGAACTTGAGGCACTCACCCCTGACCACCATGGAAACCAGCCAAATGAGGCAGATGAGGAGATTGATCATTTTAAAACAAATATCATTTGCTTGATTTGTTTTCTTCTCTGTCTCTAATAGTAAAATTGCTTTGAAGACAAATAGTAGCCCCTGTTCACGTTCTTGCATTTACAGGAGTCACTGACGCAGATTGAACTGTGTGATTTCAGTGTGCGTGCAAAGAACACGAGACAACTTCATCAGCCTGGGATGATGATCCGGGGGATCACTGTTCACATCCATTGTCAGAGAGGTACCAGTTGCCCCTTGCACTTCTGAGCCACTCATTTGACTCAGTATGTTCCTCTTCTGATTTAGTCCACCACAGTAACTGGTCTCGGCTGCAGGGTCTCTCCTATGGGTTTTCACCTTACCCAGAGAGTCTGTAGTATTACAGACTTTGTTTTCTATACTTGTCCTTTATGATCTTTTTAACCACAGGAGGAAACTTCTCCATATTAGAGTTTGGTTTGTGGCTGCCAGCAAATCCCACAGCAATAAAGGCCACTGCAAAGCTTGCTGAGTCTGTCTCCAGATGCTGGATGGGTCCCTTCTTCTGCCCACCTCCTCTCCTATTGCCACGAAGGAGCTTGACCATTAAAAAGAGAACCCCCTAATAAAGCTGCTGGCTATAGAAGAGTTTCTGTCCTTGGAGAGAGGAACCTGTGGCAGATATTAGTCATAGAATCATAGGATGGTTTGGGTTGGAAGAGACCTTAAAGCTCATCCAGTTCCAACCCCCTGCCATGGGCAGGGACACCTTCAACTAGAGCAGCTTGCTCCAAGCCCCATCCAACCTTGCCTTGCAAGGTGCTGGTGGGAAAGGGTGAGGAGGACAACAAGGTTGTGGAGACTTTCTGTGGGCACCCCAGGCCTCTCCAGAGCCCCCTGCTCAACTCCTCCTGACTTATTACCATGCCATGGGGCATGTTCAGATCTGCTGGATCTAACAGCAAATGGCTCTGCGAACAGGATGCTGGCAGGAGGCAGAATGTGTGCTGCTCTCAGCCTTTGTAAGGGCTGCTCTTGCTGCGATCAGCAGACAGCCTGCAGGATCCCCTGGAGGACAGAGCAGAACAGATATGACAAGGGGAAAATGTGGGGATGCAAGCCTGCAACAACAGTTTCCTGGTTTCATCTACCTCTCAGCAAGGGAAAGCAAAGAGCCGAGCAAGGACACCAGCCAGCCTCCCCCTCTTTTTCACTGTCACATTTGTTGCCTCATTTAGGGTTTAGAAACAAATGATTTCTTTTCCCCCCTTCTAAATGAATTAAGCTATCTGGGGATGGATGATGGATTCATGAGATACAGGAGAGGTTATGAGCATGCTCTGCTGCTTCCCTATGGGACACCTGTACTCGGGAATGTGCAGACACTGACCTAATTACTAAGCCAGCACCTGGATACAAACTCCCTGTGACCACGTCTCTAACTTGCTGTATTCACTGTATTTTGTACAGGGACTTGCCCGTTTTAGTGCCTTTTTATGCTAAGCTGGCATGTGTAAATGAACTCCATTTTCTGAGCAATTCCCTCCATCCTTTGAGATGTCCTTGTTTTGCTTTTAGTCATTTCAAGCAGGTCCCTTCCTCTCCCTCCTCCTCCTCCCCGCATCTCCCAGGATGACCTGCTAATTTAAATGAGAAGAGATTGCAGCACTGTTCTCAAGCAGGCTTTCCCCCTGCATCCAGAACAAGAAGCTGCATTTCCCCATCCTGTCCTCCACTCTCACCACAGGCTTCTCCCCCGGTGCCAGGATGTTTCCTGCAGTCTAGTTTTAAATGCTCTTTTTCCTTCTTTCTCAGCCACATCCCCACTTTCACAGGCCTGTTATGCAGTGTTTTCAGACAGGCTAAATTTGCCTTTGAGTTAGTGTCTATGGTCTTAAATTAGGCTTCTCATTAATTTACTCTCTAACATTATACTCCTTGTTTGAATTCGATGAAGCTTTCTCACATTAGATCCACTTGTCGAGATAACTGCAGAGCGCAGGGTAACAGTCGTTTACAGGGGGAGCAAAAGGATTTAGCCCAAGGACTACAAAGGTATTTATGGTGCTGCCTCCTATTTAGATGGCTAATTTGCTATAGATTTTTACTCCTTAATTAGAAATGGAGAGCACTAATAGCTTTCTGCCTCTAATCCGCAATGTCCGTCCTAGCCACTAGGCACATTTGCACAATCACAAGCTTGGGGAGAGGAGAAACACATTAGATTGTCAAGGAGCCCTCAGTTCATCAATGAAACCCAGTTCCTAGGTAAATTCTGGATAAACTGTGCATCTGGAGTGCATTAAGAGAAGCTAACTTTGCAAGGAGCTGGGAATACATTCTCAGAGATGCCCATGTCCTTAATGTCACTGGCTCTACTGGAATGTAATGTCTTTAAAGACCTTAGTTTTCCCACCTGCTTTGTTATCAAATCATTGTTGACCTTCTTATGGTCCTGGTGGATTTGATGAAGACCCAGTAGCTACAGCAGTGTGGCTGCCAAACCGTTGTGCTTATCTGCAGCCTTGAATGAAAGAGAAGGAAACTGCACAAACCGTGGACTCCCTTTCTCCTTTTCTGCATGAGGGATCCCCAGATTAGCAATCACATTAGGAAGGACACAGATTCCTCCAGGAATTGAAGCACTTTCAGTAGAGGACACAAGGGCAAAAGGTCTTTATTGGAGATGAAAACGCCTCATGCGCTTGGGCTGCAGGTTGTGTGTGATGTCTAGAAAAACGACAGCAAAATTGGCACCTCCTTGCTCAAGAGGTCCCCAGTGAACATTCAAGACATATCTTGTTTGCAAACACAAATGGATTTTTACTCCTGTTTTCCCGAAGGAGGCCGCAGAGCTATGGCAGAGCGAGCTGTATTCTCTTCTGGCTCGTGCATCATCATCAAATCTGTCGGCTAATTTCCATGTGAAGAATTGTTATTGCCAGCACAGAGGCAAGAGCCAGACTGAATTCTCCTCCAATCAGGGCTGGAGCTGGATGAGTTGGCATTGAGAAAGATCATCTTTCTGAATGGTGAGCAGAGAACTATGGAAGGGGAATACGTACTGGATCCGTTTGAGGTCATCAGTAGGAAGTTTCCTCCCTGACTACTGCTGAGCTTTCATCTTGTGGGAGGGATAGTTTCATCATGTTGGTTTGGGGTGTTTTGTGTTCGTGCTACTTTAGTCCCAGCTTGGACTCTGAAAATGAGTCCAGGGGAGACCACAGAGTTCTGCAAGGGCTGGAGCAGCTCTGCTCTGGAGCCAGGCTGAGAGAGCTGGGCTGGGTCAGCCTGGAGAACAGAAGGCTGTAATAGTGGCTGCATGCACACACTACGTGGCTCAGTAAGGGCTGTTTGCAGTTTCACCTGGGAGACCAGCCATGAACCCAAGAAACCCTTTCTCTGCAGGTGTCCAAGTGGTGAGGAAAGGACTATTCACTCTAATGTCTAGACTCAGCCCTGCTCAGCTTGCTGGGTGCCTGGACCTAGCAGCAACTTGAGCGAAGGTGGTGGCTATCTTAAAAGACCATCAGATTGAGGGTGAGGTAGAAAGATGACTAAAAAAGACAAACCAAAACCGAGCACCTCAGGGGTAGCTCAGCACATCCAAGTAACTGATGGGATTGACCATCAGACACATGCTTAGACCTTCCTACTCATTCAGCCTCCTTCTCATTCAGTGCCTAATTCCTATGCTCAATGAGCAAGGATGGCAAAATCCAGGGGCACTGTAGGAGTAAGGGATGGAGAACCAGAGAGTGGCACCTTGAGGAGAGAAACCTGGGTTTGCTGGGAGGGAAGGATGTGTTCAGAAAGACCCTAGGGAAGTCTGCAGCCAGGCCTGTAGTTGTGACAGTCTTGTTAATAAAGCAGGAGCACTGCAGAAGATGGATGATCCAGAAGAAGGTCAGGGATTAAGGAGAAAGCTTTGCAGTATTTTGCAGACACCATCAGTTGTGCTTTAATATCAACCAGTGCTTCCTGGAAAAAGAATGAAGAAGTAATCCGATGTAAAACAACTCTTCACATTTTGCCACACTTTTCCTAGCCAGCTTTTCATATTTCAGGGAATTTTTGATACTTGAAGCTCAATTAAAGTTCTGGGAGGGGGGCTCACTTCTTTTCCTCTCCACAGGTTCCAGGTTGAATTAGCTCCGTTTTCAAGTCAGTTCCTTTGTTTTAAGAAGACTGCAGGCATATGTTTAAGAGGTTTATACCAACATAATTATGTATATAGATCAATAGAAATGCATATTATCAAGTAGGTACACAAGTACACATTAGAAAGGATAGGTGTTTTTCATAGGGAAATCATTACATACAGCTTAGCATTTGGGTGATTGACACAACATTCTTAGAATGAAATTGGAAAACATCTTTTTCTGCAGCACCTACCTCGCTCCTTGCTGAGGAGAAGAGGGATGGGAGCCCTGAGACTCCCCCCACTGTCCCTTCTCCTTTGATTCTGCATTCACCTCTGGTAGCATAGAGAGTGGGCACATCTTTAGTTTGGACTTAGATGCCTTTATGCCCAGGCCATAAGGCACTCCAGACTGTACAGCTTTTATTTCTTCCTTGCACTAAGAGGTTGCAAGGTAGAAATCAGTGCACACCAGGACAACCCTGGAAGTGGAGGACACTGCAGATCCCATTGGATAGTGGCAAGTACAACCCATGACTCACAGCAGTGCTTATTTTAGCTCTGGTGTTAGGGGAGCTCTACAGCCTCCCCTCTGTTCCCAGCCAGCAGTATGGATGGCCATTTTGGCAGGGTTATCATTCTCTGTGGTACCCTGGAGCTCAGGATACATTTAGGCACTGTAATAATGCTGATAACGATAATAAATAAAGCTGGAATCTTGGGAGGACATTTATTTTAATGATTCCAGCTCTGCCTGCTACATCCAGAGGTAATATCGGCTATCTATCTATGTCTTCTTTAATCTATCCAGCTAATTTGAGGGAATATTTATCACATAAAGGCTCTGGGTATTTGCAAACACCTCTTCTGTCCATTCATAAAACTCAACCCTGGGATTTCCTGAAGCAGATCCCCAGAACTAACTAGGCCAGACTCGAGGCATTTTCATCTCTGAGCACTATCCTGCAGGTTCTGAGCACTTCTCCCTGGTGCTGGGCTTGTTCGCCACTCCCAGGAGCACATGAGATTAATACAGGAGTTGAGCAGGGATACAGTGATTCATATCCAGATAATCTCCTGTCCAACTCTTTGTGGTTCAGGGATGTACTGTGCAATGTCTTCCCAGTCAGTAATCCAGGTGGAATCCTCTTCCATGAGCATCCTCATTCCCTCCCTGAACCTACGCAAACTTTAAGTACTCAGAGTTTCCAGTGGGAAGGATTCCCACAGCTCATCCACACGCTGGGATGACAACAACACCTTTGCACTCATTCTGTGCCTGTGAGTGCTCACTTCATTTGGTTCCCCCTTGTTCCTGTCCTGGAAAAGCAGGGAGCACTTTAAACTTTCATCTCCTCAGGGGGAAACCCACTGAGCCCTCATGCATAGAATCATAGAATAGTCAGGGTTGGAAAGGACCTGAAGCTCATCCAGTTCCAACCCCCTGCCATGGACAGGGACATCTCCCACTAAACCATGCCACCCAAGGCTCTGTCCAGCCGGGCCTTGAACACTGCCAGCGATGGAGCATTCACAACTTCCCTGGGCAACCCATTGCAGTGCCTCACTATCTTACAGTAAAGAACTCCTTCCTCATATCCAATCTAAACTTCCCATCTTACAACAGCCTGAGAGCCACATGGAAGGAAATCACTGGGCAGCAGCATCTTATTGCACTGTATGTCTTAAGAAGGATATTAGTGAGCAGCTCAGAGTCAAGCACCTTTCAAAGGACTGTGCTGCCTGATGCTCTCACACTCTTTTTCTCTCACGTTGTCACCCAGTGCAAAGACTGATGCAAATGAAGAGCAGCTCAACTTAAATAAGAAAGGTCCCTAGGGAATATGAAAGGGCACAGAACTTGGGAAAGAGGTACTTGCGCATGGCAGTCACCAGAGCAACAAACAATTAGATTCCTGCTTGCTGATGATTTAACAAGGCTCCAGCTGCAGCAGCTCTCCAGGATTGTCAGCCAAGCCTTAAGGTGCTGAAATCCTTGCAAAAATCCTCAGAAAGAAGGGAACTTCACTTTAGAGAGTGTCTGCCTTCCCTCAGGGCATCCCTGGAGAGAGAACCCCACTGCTAATGAGTGTCCCTGCTCGCACCTCAAGGTGAATGCATCTGATAGGAGCACACAGAGGAAATCTTTGTTTCACACAGCAGATGAAGCAGGGTGTATGTATATGGGAGAGTGCCTTTTCTTTTCCTTCATCCCCCCATTTTCCTTGTGAGCCTGAACTCCGCAAATAAAAAGGGACAGTGTTGAAACGGCGTCTCTATGTCTACAGGCAGAGGCTTGTTTATCAACACTGCTAAAGCATTACTGAAACACCATCTTAATTAATAACATGACCTTGTTAAAAATGGCATCTAACTGCACGTGCTAATTCCTGCCTATTTATAAGTCATATTTGCTCCCTATTCCCAGTGCAAACAAGCGTTTACTCATCACCTAAGCTCCGCACGGTGCAAAGGCAAGAAGGGATCCTGTTATTTTCCCCATTGCACCACCTCTGTGATGGCATAGGGCATGGATAAAGCAGGGCTTGTTTTTCACCAGTCCCAAGGAGAGTGTCCAATAATCACTTTAAGGGAGATCATCTGCCAGGCTGGGGTTTGGCTCCTTTTGTTCTGTGAGCGGCTTGAAGGAGGGTGATGGTGGCATCCCCACTGATGATTTTTCCTTGCTGCTCTATGCAGGAGCCCGAGGTCTCCCCTTGCCTTTGAGCAGGGGCTGTGTATGGGACCGGAATATGTGGGGCTCCTTCTCTAGGACTCCACAATTCTCCTGCAGTCCCAAATTAAACCCTATTGCACAACCCTATCTCCAGAGCGCATCTCTTCCTAGAGATGCTGCTGCTCTGGGAACCTCCCCATGGACATGTTTATTCCCCCATTTTAAGGGGGTGAGTGGCAGCACTGAAAAGGCAAAACAAACCTGAGAAATCCTTCCTGTCTCCTGGTATCTTTGCTACTTCATTGCTTTATAATAAATGCACATTCCCAGCTGGCCTGAGGGCCCCTCTCTCCTGCCTGGGCAGAGGTGCTCTTCAGTCACGGTTCACAGGGGAGGGAAGGAGTCACACGCTCTCCTTTCACAGTCAAATAGCCCAGAATCAAGAACTCTCCACAAGACACTATCTAATCAAAACCAGACATTCCCCCAGGGCACCATATACATTTAGGAAACAAGGACAGTCAGCCCTCCATGACCAAACTTCTCAATGAAGGAAAGAATGGGCCTTTTTCCACCACACTCCCTAAGCTTGAGAGGAAAACAGAACAATATTTTCCTCTCCTTCCCCCTTCCTCCCCCCAGCTCCCAACACAAAAACAGAGAAGCATCATGTCCACAGCTAACCCTGGCACAGCCGCTGCACAAGGGATGCGCCTAGTTCGAACTCCCTGCTCACAACAGACACTCTGAACATAACAAAGGCTTTTTTCCCTGACTTCCCTGCAGTGGGGCAAGAGAAGACATCCACAAAGAAGGCAGCAAGTGCTACAAGCAGGATTAAAGAGCTGGTGAGGAATCTGGGTTGCTGGGGTTTGTTTCTGGTCCTCCCACTGCTCGCTGTAGGGAGTGGAGATAAGCCATGCTTAACCTCCCTCTAACACAGTTTATTTAATGCCATCTGGGTTTGTTTTTGTGAAGTCTCCGAGAGCTCATGTTCACGTTCACTTTGTTAGTGCCCTTGTACAGGAGCACAAAAAGCTGCTGCCTGTCCATCCATGAGAACACATGATCCTTGTGCATGAGGGTGCCCAGAGAAGCTGTGGCTGCCCCATTCCTGGCAGTGTTCAAGGCCAGGTTGGACACAGGGGCTTGGAGGAACCTGCTCTGGTGGAAGGTGTCTCTGCTCATGGCAGGGGGTCAGACTGGATGAGCTTTAAGGTCCCTTCAGTACAAACCAGGCTGGGATCCTATGATTCAATGAAAAAGATACTGCTCTTCCCTTTTCAGTCTTATGAGGCATAGTTTTCCAACATCTGAATGATAGGGAATGGGTTGTCCATGGCAAAACACTGGTAGGACAACTTGGATTCACAACTGCCACTATAACTCACCTTCTAGTGCTAAAATCTCTAATTCCTCACTTCACACTGAATCCTGTGTTTTACACCATCACTCTCACTGGCCACACATACATTTTCAGTAATGATTTGCTCTGCTGAGAGTAGAAAAGGCAGAAGGACATTGTTCTTCTCATGTGCATGAACGTCTCTCTCGCCTCCTTTAGGAACCCATCCAGGTTTCCTAATCCCCCAGCCTGATTTCCAGTGCACAATGATTTACAAGTGTCCCCGTTGCCTTATCCGTGGACTCTCTTTACATCCTGTTATTTATTTGGGGGAAGCAGATTTTCCTTTTGAATGATGGGAAAGCATTTGCCTGACATGATGGGAATTTATGAGCTGTGGCTTGCAGCTCCTCCCTCCGGGCCCATGAAATCAGTGCAGTGGGAGGTTGAGGAGGGGAGGGCAGTGCTTGCAGGCAGAACCCAATGGACAGGAGATATTTATGTATTTGCTAACCTTTTAATATAGAAATAAGGAGAGTTACTGACACGTGGCAGGGGGTTATGGAAGAAGCAGCAAACTCAGACCCAGCAGCACTCTCCTGCCTGCCTGGGGTGGGGAGCAGAGGATGGACCTCAGATACCTGTTGTTGCATGAGTCATTACACAAGGATGATGGAAAACTTTCCCAATCTCCTGCTTTTTCTTCCTCAAGGTCTTCTGCCACAAGACCTTCACTTGGAATAGCCGCTCATGTAGACAAGACCTGTGTGTGTGCTGATGCGTTGTCAGAGGTGGTGCAGGAACATGGGGAGATGGGGTAATCTTTTCCTCTATGGAAGCTGCATGAAGAAGACACAGCAATTTAGGCTCGGTGATATCATCACTCCTTGGTATCTTAAAGGAGTCAGCACCAGGATATGTGAGGATTCAAAGCCAAGCTGGATGTGGTTCTGAGCATCCAGACCTTGGTGAAGGTGTTTCAGCTCAGCATAGAAGAGGGAGGGTGCTGTAAAGGGGGACTCATGCTGTCAAGAACACTTGAAACAGAACCAAAAGTGTTATTTTAACTGTTGGGGGAGGAGGCTTGCTTGCATCTTCTCTTTGCTCCTTGTTTCAGTGACAAATCATGAAGCATTTGTGTACATGTGTATGTGTGCGTTCACAAATTGTTTGTGGATAGTCATTTGGCTTGTTCCGTTTTGTGCTTTAATTGTAAAGGATGAGCATTTTAGGGAAGCATATTTCAGCTTATGGGCCACCCTGAGGATACAGCTGCCTTGTAATTCACCGTGTGTTACTGGTCAATGATGTCTCATGGTGTTTATTCTATCTCTGGGAACAAAACTTCGTTTTCCATGTCCCAGCATAAGAGGAGGATTCTGGGTATTCACATTTAGATGCAATCTTGATGGATTTGCTACCGTGTGAGGCCTTTTTTTGTTGTCATTTAACTGAAAGCAGGCGTACAGAGTTAGAGAAGTGCTGCGGTATTCCTCTGAAGAGGTCTCAGGTTTCCAAATCATCTGTCAGCCTTATTCTCTAGTGATGCTTACGTAAAGATATAGCAGATAGAGAGCAGGAAGATCAGGATTCTACTGTCCAAATACATCACCGCATGCTCCTGGTCCTTCTCAAGGGTTAGGATCTGATATCCTTATAGTGCAAATAATTCTCCTGCTGCTGTCCAAAGGGGATAGATGTAACCTGAAGGCGATGCTTCCCCAATGCTGCAGACAGACTGAGCCACTGTGTGGCCAATTGAACCATGAGAGTTAGAACTGGATGAGCTTTAAGGTCCCTTCCAACCCAAATCACTCTGGAATTCTATGATTCAGTGTATTCCATTCAAAATGGTGCAGCTATTTGTGTAAGTAAGAGGAAGGTCAAAGTCAAAATTGAACCCAGATCACCACCAGCAGTAACCATCACCCTCTGCAATCGCCATCTTCTTGCCTGGAAAAGGTGGACTTGATGATCCTTGAGGTCCCTTCCAAATGGTATTCTATGATTTTCAGCTCTTTTCCACACCCTTCCTGCAAGTGTTCTCGAGGAGGTGGATTTAAGAGGCACAGACACGGGTGAGCCAACCCACTGCTGCAAATTCCACACATCCTCTCCCACCATGTGTGGTATTTGTCTGACAGAAGCACCAGTCACTTCCCAAAGCTGCATGTGTTCTCCTTAGGGATCTGACGTCCAGTTGCTCTCATCCCATCTCACATGCCCTTGTCACTCTGGCACAGCGGGCAAACAGAACCTTTTGACTGCAGGTTTTGTGCTACAAAATCCCCACAAGAGGCCAAGGAGAAGATGCTTCCTGCAACAAACAGTGCCCACGTACAAAGGAGCAGCTCCCGACGCTGTACATCCCATTAATGTCCCTGTTCTCCCTCCTGGCAGAGTGATGGAGCACTGGCTCCTCGGCGATGCTGCCCCTTCCATCCTCCCCTCCTCCCCTGCTGTTCCTGACCCACCAGCTGTGTGCTGATCATACAAAGAGCCACCAGAGCAGAGGGACCGGGAAGGAGGGTGGCCTATGGGGACCCGAGGCATGCACTTGGCACAGCACATCTGAAGCACAGCAGCTGTCAGGACCAACCCCTGCAATCTGTGATGCTCACAGCACCGCAGACAACAGCTTTGGGAAGGGAGGAAGGAGAAACCCAGCACGGTACAAATGAAGATTATTTACCTGAGGTTCAGGAAGGTGTTGTTAATGGTTCCTCCAAGACCCTTGTGCCAGCACGGTCAGGAATGTGCCCCCTTTCTCTGCTGTGCACAAGAGACGATGTGAAGTGAGGTGTCACAAACAGCTTCTGAGCACCATGGTAGCTGCCTGTCCCCACTGCCCTCCCAAGCAAGGGTATGGGAGAGTGGCTGAGTCCAGAGGAGGCCATGGAGATGCTGCAAGGGCTGGAGCAGCTCTGCTCTGGAGCCAGGCTGAGAGCTGGGCTGGGGCAGCATGGGGGAGAGAAGGGTCCTGAAGGGGAGCCCTTAGAGCAGCTCCAGTGCCTGAAGGGGCTGCAGGAAACGTGGAGAGGGGCTTTGGATAAGGGATGTAAGGACAGGACAGGGGAATGGCTTTAACTGCCAGAGGGGACACTGAGATGAGCTCTTAGGCAGAATCTGTTTCCTGTGAGGGTGCTGAGGCGCTGGCACAGGGTGCCCAGAGAAGCTGTGGCTGCCCCATCCCTGCAGTGCTCCAGGCCAGGATGGACAGAGCAGCTTGGAGCAACCCTCTAACTCCTCATTGGATAAGGAACATTATAGGTGATGATCTGAAGAGGGGATTCTAAGCAGGGAAAGAACTGTATGCAGGAATACTGAACTGAGGAATTGGCCTCCCAAAGACCCCAGTCCACTGGTCCTGTGCTGAATCTCATCTTCACCATGGAGCAGGTCCCCTCAGGGTAAAGATCTTGCATTCAGCACATGCAGCAAAGCTGTTCTGCCAGTGGCCTGCCAATATCTTTGCTAGGGATAAATAAGTCTTTTTTGGAGTAATGTTTGCTTGGCTGAGACTGCCACCCAGGAGTTGTCCTTATCATCGTGGTTGTAGCTCCTGCCTGCCAAACAGGAACTGGATTTTAATCAACAATTTGTTTCCCTTCAGGGCATCAAGCAGTCCTGCTCAGTCTTTGGGATGTGACCAACACTTCCCTATCCTCCGTTCATACAGATGAGCAGTGCTGTTGCTTAATAGTGACTTCTAAGCAGCGATGAGGCTAAAACTGGCCTTTTACACTATTTCCTTTGAAGATTGAGGAGGCAGGAGGGGAAAGCAATGCCAGTGTTAGGGAAGGCAAGGGCTGAATCCCTGTATGTGTGTGCCAGCTGCTGGGGCTCTGGCTGAATCCTCAGCACTCACTGAAGAATATGGTGTGGGGGGGAAATGGCAATAATTACTGTTCGGTCGGGAGCTGAATTCTCTCACTCCTGCTTTTCTTTAGGTTTTGGGCACATTTCCCTGAAAATGGGTCTAGACTAATCTAGGAATAACACCATGGTACATGTAACAACGCGATGCAAGCCAAGAACTTGTGCAGAGCAATTCCTATGTAAACTCCCCTCTAAAATGCTTGTTTTCCTACAGAAATTCCCTCTAAAATGCCTGTTTTGCAGGAACTGAAGGTGATTACTGCTCTTTTTCTGGACGGACAGAAAGACAGTCATGATTCCTTTCTGCAGCATCTTTCACAGCTGAAAGCTGGCTTCCTATGAGGGACCTGGTCCTCACTCCTGTCCCAGCATCTAGCCAGAGTCTCTCTATTGAACACACGTATTTGGATGTAGATAACATTTGTGCTTCTTGCAGACATGGCTCTTATGTGTTGTTGTGCAAAGGGATTGATGCCTTTACCATGGAATGAATCAGAGAATCACGGAATGGTTTGGGTTAGGAGGGACCTCATAGCTCATCCAGTTCCAACCTCCTGCCATGGATAGGGACACCTTCCACTAGAGCAGGTTGCTCCAAGCCCCAACCAACCTGGCCCAACACCAGCCAGCAGTGGCTAATTCTTAGTCTTCCTTTCAGCTTCCTGGATTTAATCTGAACTTTTCTGTGTGAAATAATGTTATGGAAAATCAGCTGTAATAGATGAGGTTCGTTATTGTTCTTCAGGTCAAGCAATCAATGCAGCAATTTCCTTCCACTTTAATGCTGTTATTTGGCTGTGATCATTTCCAGTTGAGTTTCTATGGGAATCAAGTGGAAACTGCTCCCGGTCACATTTACCTGGAAAACTTTCCAAGCTCTCCTCTAGAAAATCCACTTTCTTCCAATGAGCTTTAATCAATGGTGATCATGATTCTGCCACTCTGAGGATCCCTTATGTTCCAGAGATGTCACCTAAGGCACACAGGGGAGGGGTAACTCACTGTGTGAGCTTGCTATGCCTCGGATTGCAGCCTGAACACATTCCTGTTCACCTAAACCAGCTCCAACCCCCTCTCCTTTATGAACAGTCAGATGAATCCTCAGTGATTAAGGACACCCGGACCAGTGCCTGGAAAGCCAGGCTCAGAACTCTGCCAGCTTGCTTCCATAAATCCTGTTCCTTAACCAACACATCCATATTTAATAGTTTAAATGAAGCAGGGCCAGATGCAGTCCAGAAACAGAAAGTAGCTTAAAAGTATGCCATTATTTAAGGCCTTCCGAAAGACAACCCACATGGCTTATACATTGGTGCAGGGGTCTGCAGCTCTTTAATTTTCCTGACAGGTTTATGTCCAGTTATCCATTTAGAGGCTGGTTTTGATGCCTTTTCTGCACGGGGTGGTAGAGCAAAAGCCATGTAGAGCATCAGCACAGATCCCAGCCTTTTTAGACTGGGATGTGGCCTTCCCCATCATGTTGTTGTGTGGTTTGGCACAAGTGGAGAAGATCTTATGTACAACATATCCGAGGTTCTTAAGCCAGCAGGGACTGATTCAAGGTATGCAGATGCATCTGACACCCTTTGATTGTCCAGTATTGCACTGGGTCTCCAACCAGCAGACAGCAGGAAGAGGACAAATTGCAACCCAGTTTCTTAGAGTCATCACAGGGATGTGCTGTGACAGCATCCAAAAGCAGCAGCACTTCATAAAGGCTATTGTTTGCTGAGATAGACTTGGCCTGGCATCCTTGTGCCTGTTAGGAAGAGCCTTCTGCGTCATGGGGACGGTGTCCAAAAGCAGAAGGACTGGTGGAGCAGAAAATTTGAGGCACACTCGGAAAAGCATGGAGTTGCCTTTGCTAACCAGGTTTCCCTTGTGCTTAGCAACAGCTCCAGTGGGCCCCTGGGAGTTTTCAGTAGTCGGGAGCCTTGTTCCTTGGCAGAAACATCATGTTGGCTGTTTAGCTTGCTGCTGAACCAGGAATCTACAGCCAAGCAATGGCAAACGCTGTAGCCAAGTGAACAGCAGGCTTGGAAGGGGGTTGTTTTTGAGGGCTGTTTTCCTCTGCCATTTGCAAAAGGGCATCCTGCAGCCAGGCCATATGATCGAGGACTCTGCCTCGCCGTGAATGTGCTGCTTCAGTGCGCTGCATGCGCAGAAGCTGGCCCCACGCAGGACAGGTTGAGGTGACATAAGGTGACTGCTCCACAGGTGGGTAAGAGGCTCATTAAAACCCAAGAATGTGCAGCCTGAAGCATGCACGTAAAACCAGATGCTGCATCTGCTGTTTCCCCAAAGTGCTGACCAGTGCAGCCCGCGCCTTCTGCAGCACTGCTCTGTTCTCCTTACTGCATCGCTATCACTGAACCTCCACTCTGTTCTGGGCAGCTTTCATTTTTCATGGAGCTGCTGGTGGTTGTGCCCCACTTCAAGAGCGCATGTAAGAATCTCAGCTCATCCTGACCCTCGTAATCACGAATCATAGTTTGGGTTGGAAGGGGTCTTAAAGCTCCTCTAGCCCCAACCCCATGCCATGGGCAGGGACACCTTCCACTAGAGCAGGGTGCTCCAAGCCCTGTCCAGCCTGGCCTTGAACACTGCCAGGGATGGGGCAGCCACAGCTTCTTTGGGCACCCTGTGCCAGCGCTCAGCACCCTCACAGTGAATCATGATCACAACTCTTCTCTCTGCTCCTCTTCTCAGTAGCTTTGAAGCAATGGATATCAGTCACAATAGATTGCTCCAAATGGCATGGCATTTTATATGGAGAAATGATAAGCAGGACACCTATCGATTCATTTCCACTCATACTCTCAGCCAGGATTGGTATGGATGATGACTGTGGCAAGTTGAGCAAATTCATTTTTGCCTGTGACCTCTGCCAGGATTTTAATGCAAGGTCCAGTGCACTAAATGGTTACCAAAGGAGTATCTACTTGTGTGTATGTGTGTGTGTAATCACATCAGTGCATGCGTTTCTGGAGAAGCGGGATGTGTGCTTATAGTGCAATCCAAACTTGGGGAAAACGTTTCGTTTTCTTCTTGCCAAAAGCATGTTGTATATTTGCATATAGTGAAACCAGGCACATCCCCTGCTTGTCGAGCAGCATTCTCCTCCTCCCCTCTCCCCAGCACCATTTCTCACTCAGCGCCATTCTCTGCTCCTTTATAACCCTATCACTGTGTGTTCCCACTCCCCTTTCTCTTCCTGTCATTTCCAGCAGGCAACTGGGATCATTTGCACTAAGCTTTGTTGACAGAGGTAGGGCTAAAATAAAATTGACTACAGCATAGTGCATTCAAAGCAAAACCCTGGGCTTCCTCTGCAGCTTGGGGAGCAAAAAGCCAGGATGCAAATACTTTTGGGATATTCTAGGCCGTGCCTCAATTGTCCTATTTTTGGTTCCAGCTTCAAATAGTGGGTTAGTATGAGATAAAAGTCAATCCCTCTGATAAAGGAAACATGTCTCAAGTGTCTAGATAGCACAGGGCGTCAAGACAGTGTGATTCTCATCCAGGAGATGACAATGCATCCATAATGCTCTCTATTGTGGAGGAGAACTTAAGCAGGGCTGAGCTTGAGCAGACTACCTGGGCAACTGGTGGCACTGGTACCATCAGACTGTGCATCACACATTTCCTCCTCGGCCCTCCCTCTGTATGTCAGTCTGGTCACTACTCCCAGCGTGAACTCCATTTGACAGCTAACTTGCAGGCTGACAGCACCATGGGTGACCACAGGAGACACACAGATGACCCTTTTTCCCTTGTTAACATCTGTATCATGAGCAGCACTAATGGCAACGTGACAGGCTGGGGATAGATGGATGCAAACAAACTCCCAGCAACAGTCACGGGAGAATTATTTGCATCATTATCTATTTCTTCATCACCTGCCAAAGATCAGGGCATTTGTTTCTTCGACATGTGCTGCTGGTCAGTTTAGCAGATGCAGGTTTAATTCTCATCCTTTGTTGAAGAGGGGGAGAAGAGACACAGAAGGATCAGAAAGGCTTTGCCTGTGTTTATGGGAAGGCTTTAAAAGGTTGAAAGAATGCTGAAGATCATCCCCAGCAGTGGTGTCAGTCTGCTTATAATCTGTGGACACAAGAAGGAGAAGCTTTCAAGCTAGAAAGTAATCTTCTTCAGAAAGAGAGGACTTAGAGAAAACAGATATTGGGGCAGCAAATGGTAAAGAAGATCAGATGTGAAGTTCAGTTGGTGGATAGGAGAGCAGATGGTACCACTAAATGTGAGCTTCCTATCAGTGTCCCAAGGCACTGAAGGGAGAGGGAGTAATACTGCCTAGATGAGGGAATATTCCTTTAACTGGGGTGACAAAGGGACTTTTTTGTCCAATGTCAGGACCAGCTCGTAGAGAGATCCATGGAGGAGCATGCAGCCAGTGGTTTGATTTATCCTTGTGTTATTCTTGAGACACCACCATCTATGAGACCTTCAGCATCTGGAGACCTCCATACCAGATGTGAATGAAGGATATTCTCCTTAGGGTCCTTACTGGCTGGAGGGATGTTCTACCACTTGTAAGGATGGGATGTGAGGTGAGGAAATAGTGTGAAGCACAAGCAGTATGTGAATGTGGGCAACCTGCATGGTAGACCTTTCATCCAGCCCACTGGGGGCAAGAATTAGCTTGCAGAATGGCAATGATATCAAACTATACAGGCCAGAAACTAGGGGAATATTGGGTAAAGCTACAATTAGGTCTCTTTTAACATGGAAGGTGTTAAATTGCAAGTTTAGAAGGAGCCGTTTCTGAAGACAAAGTGCAGGAGTACGGTGAGGCTCCCTACTCGCTCCTCAAAAGCCTATTTCAGCAGTGAGAGTAGTCCACCTTTTGTACTCCATTGAGTCCCTGGGCTCTGCAGGCTTTCAGCTATGCTGCCAGGCAGTGCAAGCATTGCTGGCTTTGATGAAATGGGCAGCTTTGTGCTGGAAGCCAGACAAAGGCCAGCAGTTCATTAGACACAGGCCAAAGAGCATCTGCAGAGGGACATATGCTGGAGTTTTTCTTGGCCCTTAAGCAGTAGCTACTGCTGATGGATATAGTAGGATACATGGTGGGTAAAAGCTCCACAATCCAAACGAATTCCTGTCCTGTTAAGCCATGCAGTTTCTAGTATCCCAGTGCCCTATTTCTCTATACAGTTAACCAGAGACTGTTAATTCTCTAGTATATGTTAACTGATTCTCTCATATTTTCCTTGGTCCTGGAGTCAGCACTTCATTTTTAAGGCAACATGAGGAAGAAATTGTTTACAGTGAGGGTGGTAAAACACTTGCACAGCCTGCCCAGAGAGGTGATGGATGCACCATCCCTGGAGACATCCAAGGCCAGGCTGGATGTGGTTTTGGGCCACCAGATCTAGTTGAAGATGTCCCTGCTCATTGCAGAGGGGTTGGATTAGATGAGCTTTGAAGGTCCATCCAACCCAAACCGTTCTATGGTTCTATGTCTAATACAGGTGGTGTTACCTTCCACCAAGCTGATGATTCCAAAGATCCCTGGTGGTGTTGAAGGCTAGGTTGGACATAGCCTTGGGTGGCATGGTTTAGTGGGAGCTGTCCTTGCCCATAGCAGGGGGGTTGGAACTAGATGATCTTAAGGTCCTTTCCAACCCTAACTATTCTATGATTCTATGATCTTCCCAGAAACACCAAACTTGGTTAGAAGCAAACTTGCCCAACTCCATCACCAAAAAGAAAACCCCATGGAACCAGATCCAGCAGGGAAATACTACAATTTGATGCAAAGACGTATTTTTATGAAGTCAGACCATCTGTGGAGGTTGTTTTAAACATTTCCCTATAGCAGATCTCATCCTTTCCTATGATTTTCTTATTTAAAAAGAAACCCAAAAATCACTAAACCTCAAAATCCAAAGTACTGAGATTACACAGAGGAAGGGGCTGGAGAATTTCAGACCAAAGTAACAAACTCCTTATGAGTCCTTCTGTGTTTTCCCAAAGGACCCCAGGAATTTCTCCATTTAGATTTATGAAAGCGCAGCATATTGATTAGGTAAGTGCCATCTGAAGTTTAATAATATATGCCAGAAGTAAATGGAGTTGCGGAGGGATTGAACTGGGCTATTAAATGGAGAGTGGCATCCCCGTTAATTCATTCAAGGTATATGGGAAGTGTAAGGTATTCCACTTAACATTTCATAGGCTGCTTGTAGCATGTTAGTTATGAACCAGCATTTGTAATTTTCTTTTTAGCAATGAAATGATATCTCATTCCCCTGCCAGGCTGGAGCTGTCTTCTTTAATAGCTTTCAACGTTTAGGTGCAAAAGGTAAAGAGGTGCTGCTTTTGCTGCCTTATTTTCCCTGTATTTTCCCTCTTTCTTCCTTTTCCTTTTACTCATTCCTTCTCTCTGCCAATTAGAAAGCATTTTGCAGCCTGCATGGCTTTTTCACCCACCATTCAGTTAAATAACCACTAGCTAGATATATCTTGCTTAACCACAACAACTGGCCTGGTACCAGATGAGCTTGATATTTATTTAACAAACAGCGCTGTCTTCATAGATCTAAATTAGAGCCTTATTTGAAATACTTAAAGTGTACCCATTACTGTTTGCCCTCAGTGAAAATCCAAGTTCTGGTTACGTCCCTGCTCACTAGGATTAGAACTGTCACAATATTTATTTAACAGGAGGAGGCATGCTAAGCCATGCTGCAAACATTGCTGTGCCAATATGAAGAGGAACTTAGTGCTTTTTACAGTGTTTCTTTCCCTGTATATTCCCATTCTCCGTGTTTCCCCCCACCCCTTCCCTCTTTTCCTGCCACTGCTGCTCTCCCCCCTTATGCCCTCTCCCACATCTGGCATTTCTATTGCCACAAAAGTGAATCTGATGGAAAAATGGGTTTGAAAACGGGCTGTGAATCTGGGACTGGACCTGGTGGAGGGGAGGGTGGTGATGCGTGGCCTGTCCCATCCTCTCCTTGTGTCCCCTCTACCCCAAACTGGGTAGATCAGGGATGGGAACAGTGAAAAGCACAGATTCCTGTCCTCTTGGCTCCTCATCCTCCTGTACCATGTACTCAGGGTGCACCTCAGAACCCCTCCAGCTGGAAGGGGTGCCCCATATCAAAGTCCAGATCATCCCTCACTCTAGCAAGGCCAGGTTCACCTTGGATCTTTCCCTATCTCATGGAAAACAGCCCATCTCTGAGGAGTTTTCTTCTGTTTCACTGGGCAATGCGGATTCCAATTCCCCACAGGGAGTGTGTAAGTAAATGCCCTCAGTACAAGCACTAGGATGACCTAGACATTTCCCCTTCTATTTGAGATACAATGCACAGATCCCTCCCTCTGCTCTGGGAAGCATGCTGAATCTCTGGAGCTAGGCAGAGAGGGAGAGATGGCTTCATATCTCCAACCCTCTAGAAAGGCAGCAGTGCAAGGGAAGGAAAAGTAGCAGTGGAAAGGTAGGAAGAAGCCTGTGCTAAGCATTATACATATATTTTATGCTGATAATTATGAAAGAACAAAGTTGCTATCTCAGGAAGTTCATATTTTTAGTCTAATTTCCTTGGCAATCATTCTGCCTGTCAGTTCCCCTCTAATAACTTTTGAACCACTTGGCCAATTTCCATCAAACTTGACAGGCAGCTGAGATTCTGTACGCTACCAAGTTCCTGCAGGCTTCACGAGGTGCTCGTGCCCACATTGAGCATAGACAACACAGTCCCCAGTGAGGGGGGCACCCCATAATGGTTCGGTTCTTGGAGGCAGCAGGGATAGACACCATAGGGACATAGAAAAGGTCTGCGCAGGATGTTGGAGCCATTGCAGTTATAGGTGATGCATAGAAATATTCCTAAAACCTGGGTCTCCATAAAGGAAAGACAAGAAGAGGGTAGGGCAGGGGAAGGGGAGGGAGAGTGTTTGCCAGGTATCCTTTGGGACAGACACACTGCAGTGCAACAGGAAGGAAAGCTCCAGGCAGCACTCGAGGCCCTTGAAGAAGGGTGGAAAACTCAGGGGGAAGTATGGTAAGCACTGCAGCATCACAGGAATTTGGGATGGGGAAGGCACTGCCATTGAGTCTACTGTGAGTGCAATGCAGAAAGCAAATCTAGCTGCTTGCAGCTAAGCCATCCCTGTCTCTGGGTGAGGAACACTCCTTTCAAGGGCTGAATTCCAGAGCCAACAGACTTTTAATAGTCAATTATTGTTACAGCTACAGATGAGGAAACCTGATAAAATCAGTCCTGTATGGACAGGGGATTGAAATGGAGCTTGGAGAGGGACTGTAGCCAGGGAGAGATTAGCAGCCATAAATACAACTAAACCAAAGGACTCTTAGGACACATGCATAGCTCAGCATAGCACCAACTGCCGTGTGTCCCAGTTCATACCTCACCATTCATGGGCATGCAAGGAAGGGTTGCGCAGCTCAGACATGGAGTCTGCATGGAGAAAACCCCATTCCCTTAAATGCTGCAGCTTTCAGGAGCACTGGTGGGTCATTTTCCCAAGGCCAACCAATGGAAGCAGCCATGCCTATTGAGATGTTTCCATGGGGTTGTTCTAAGTCCGTGTTAGAGCTAACTTTGTGTCTGCATCTTCATCAACAGCGCGACATCGCTTACACCAATTTGATTTTACTCTGTCTGGGAGATGAAAGCAATTTATAAGTTTCAAAGAGCACAATCTGGCTGGGCTCCAAACCCAGGAGTGCAGCGCTGAAAGGAGGATTGCTCAAGACTTTTATGTCTGGCATATGCTGTGCCAGTTTCCTTTCTAATCTGGGTAACGAAGGTCACTACAAAGTGCTGACTTGGTCTTGTTGGCCAAGATGTTTGATGACCTCCTCTCACAAGGGGGGTTTTCAAGCCCTGACCGCCATGATCGAGGAAGGGGAAATCTAATCACTCACTTTGCTGACAGCTTTGAAATCCATGTGTTCTTCCTCATTCCTGACTGCCTTTTTGTGAAGAAGGAGACCAGAGTTACGACTGAGCTGCAGCAATGGAAGATTTCCACAAGCTACGCCACGGAGGGCTATTCCATAGTGCACCTGATGGATCCCAGTGGCATCTGTGGCTAATTGAGAAGATAAATCCATTTTGCTGAAGTGGTTTAGATTTCCAAAAGTCCTTCAGCCTATTCCAGCTGAGCTGATTAGAGTCCAGCTCGCTGGGAGTCATTACTGTCAATCCCACCAGCTGGCCTGGGTTTTGCAAGGAGAAAGAAGCAAGGAAAAACCACATTAAAAATGAATAAATCCATGTTTCAGGACTTGATGCAAACTGATTTTCCCCCAAAGGGGGTCCCGTTCCTAACACAGTCACAGCTTTGTGATGCCCCCGTATGGCCTGGCTCACTGGTGGATCTTCAAACAAAGAAGAAGCATTTCAAGAGTTAAGTGTCAGCATCAGTGAAATTAAGAGTGGTTTGGATACAGATGAGATAAGGGCACATAGAGCCTCTGGATATAGACACATGCAGAGGTAATGAATTCAATATCTAACGAGAGATCTAAATTCTTGCATTCAGCCAAGTTATATTTATCACAGACTCTTCGAGTACAGTCATAGCTGGAGCATGATTGGGAGTGCGGTTCATTCCGGTTACCTCAGACTATTTAGCAGCTGGATTTGCCCTGGGTTTTGCTCCTCTGCCAGGTCCAGGATTTTTGAGCATCTCTGTCATTTCTCTCGCAGACAGGAGGAAAGGGTGACCATCTTTGGAGATGGCCGTGCCAGGCTGGGAGCCTGTGTTGGGATAAACCCACCATCCCCTTGCAGGGAGTTACTGGGTTGTTCATGGCTGTAATTGCTTGCACAGGCATGAAAGAGCAGGGAAAATCCCTGGGGAAAATGGGATGAACTGGGGGGTGGTTTTAATTTTGATCAACTAGGAGGGAAAACTGAGGGCTCCACGCAAGGATAAGAAGGAATATGGGGAAAAGGATGGAGAAGTGGGATAAAATACCACTTTAAATGCTACTTAGATCCATCCCCTTGCGGTGCCATTTCCTCCTCCACCTCTACTCTTTATGAGCCTAACATTAGCTCCCAAGCCTCGTGGAGACCAGCACAAGACCCATTCCCACTCCAGCATCAGTTTCCGCTATCCTTCCTTCCGCCTCAGACACCTCCTGCTGGTCCAGCAGAGGCTTCACCAGCCCCATTGCAGGAGATGAGCATCCACCAACACCAGAGAAAGAGCCAGGAGTTTTTGTCACTCAATTTCCCTTTTTCTCTTGTTTTTAGAAGAGTTTATTCGAGCCCAGAGAAAGAGCTTAGGCCCCAGCTCGTGTAGAGCTCTGATGTATGCAAATCCTCCTTGTGCTCCCATGGCCCTCTTTTTTTTTTCCCCCCTTCTTTCCTTTTAATTCTAGATTTGAAAATAAAATGCGAGCTGGCTGCACAGAGCTCTCTCATGTGTGCAGCTTCCAATTGTGGCAAATTGGAACTGTCGATGCAAGCAGCTCAGATTTATTTATATATTTAAGGGGAAGGAGGGAGGAGGGGGAAGCGGAGATACTCGTGCTGCAAAGGAAAAAGAACAGATCCAAGCAGAAAGGGATTTGAATCTCAAACACTGCTCCCCGGCCCATATGATCCAAATCCCTCCAGCCTGGTCCGCAGCTGCCTCTTGCCTAGTTAAAAACAACAGGCAGGAGATCAAACCCTGTGCTTTTTCCCCACACAACAGTAAGAGTTGTGGAGTTTTGCAGCTGCCAATAACCAACCAGAGTCTAACACCGAGACTGATGCAGTTAATACTCGGTGCTTCGAGACATTAACATAGCTGTTTGTATAAATTAGTAACCTTAAGCCCAGGCGGTGGCATTATTACAGCATTACTGATTAAATCACAATAAGCTTAGTTTGCAGGGGTATTCATTATGAAGCTGACATAGTGATACTGGAGATCTGATTGGCCTGTTGTCAGTCATTACCCCATCGGTAATGAACCAGACAAGGCAATATGAAAACCAAAGCCGCCGCTCCAATAGTGCTGCTTCCATATCCCAGGAAGAAAGGCCAACATTCCAGCATCAACATCCTACATCAAAGCAGCCATACGGTGTGCTCAGCATTCGGTGCTATGGGGACACACATGAGGTGGCTGCCTCCTGCCATCTCTGCAGCCCTGAATCCCTAGGAGCAGAAGTTCCTCTTTTCCATGGCTAACAAAGATGTTTCAGACCTCTTTTGTGAGAGCATGAGGTTGAACATGCCTTGGTCACCTCCAGTGGAGACTGACTTGGGTGAATTAAAGAACATGCCTTAGGGATTTTCCTATGGCTGGGCAGAGTTAGTGTAGGGAAGGACTTGGATTTGATCAGTCTGTTGTGGACACCTCTGTCATAATTCATAAAGGGCTTTTCATGGAGAGCACAGAAGGGGCAGTGGGACAAAGCCACCACCTCAAGAAGACTCCCATCACAGGCCAATGGTGCTGTGCCCAGTGACAGGGGTGTCAGCAGCAGCACGGGTGGAACAGAGACCCAGGGGTGCAAATGGAGCTGTCAGAGTGGTGCGTTCCCCATCCTGTCCCAGCGTTGGGGCTGAGGAAAGGAGAAGGTTCGCAGTAAGAGGCTGAAGAGGAGTCCAAGTTGGTCTGAAGCTGCCACTCTTTAGCATGGCAATAAGAGACAAACCAGGAACATCTGCAGGGCATCAGCCTCTGCTTTAGATAGATGATGGGTTGACCCAGAACAAGAGATTTGGCTGGGGGGACACTAAAAGGAGTCTCTTTCAGACTTGTTTGGTGCAGGCAGATCTGTAGCAGTGGTACTCCCTCCTGTGTCACAGCCGTTCTGCACAGCCAGAGCTTCCTGGGGCAAAGAGCCCATAAAGCAGCCCAAGCATCCCCTCAGTGGCAACCTATGCATGTTTCATTAAAGAGAGCTAATGATTGACGGGTGTCAGTTCAATCTGTACCTGCCTTTCCTTTCCTGATGGACCTAAAATGCTAAGCATGCCATAGAAATGCAAGGAGCTGTCTTCTCCCCTGTTATCCACAGCAGCAATCCAGAGCAACAGCAGTGTTTGGAAGAGGGAGGGCAGATCCCGCACTCTGACTCAGAGCCATCATCTGAACTTCTGCCCACATCAGGGAGCCTCCTGTGAAAAAACAAAGCAAAAGGATCATCCAAGCATGGAAGGGTGGAAGAAGATCATGGAAAGATCTGGTACCATGGAAAGCTGCTGGGCTGATGGAACTGGGGGAGGAAAAGGTCTCCCTGAGCCTCTGCACCAGTTAAAGGTCCTGAGCAGTTGGGGATCGCATCCGCCTGTTGATGCTGTGGCAGGTACCAGCCCTCACTGCCAGCTGCCAGGTTTCTCCTGCATCTCAAGGGCGGTTTTGTGCTTCCTTTGACGATGGACAGGGGGATGCTGTGGGTTGTGTTTCTACCCCAGATGCTTCCTGCACTATGCCTGGTGCTGAAAGCCACTCTGTGCTCAGATCTTGTTGGTGGCTCTCCCTGTTCCTTGTCTGAAAACACTGAACTGCAGCATCAATAGCAAAAAAAAACCCCTTGGTCTATGCAAAACAGAGCACAAAGAAAATGTGATATCAAAACTAACAGCACCAGGATCCCAGGACCGGCTGCAGATCCCTCCACTTTTAGGGAAGTAGGCTCGGGGGCGCTAGGGATGTAGATGTAGGTAGGGAGATGATGCTCAGGGCACAGCACTGCCTGCCATAAATGACATGCTTCTCAGGAGCCCCCTGCACACTCACACCAGTTGAGGAGCTGACCCTTTGTGTGCCCTGTAACAGGGCTCCTGCAGCCACAAGCCCTCATCCAGGGGTGGTTTGCAGGGATTAGGAAGGGAAGGATGGATGCAATCCTAGCATAGGTCCTGACCGCCAGGCTTCCATTCCTGTTGTTGCATAGGTCAGCAGATGGCACTGCTACATTTAGACTGACGGGGCTTTTTTTCACTTCCTATCACACGAATATGGTTTTAGTTGTAGAAGGAATGCTGCATTGCTGTTATTGCCTTCTCATTGCTGTTTGGTTGCTGAACCTCCACTGCTCCCCTGGCTGCTTACGGCCTCCTGAACGCTGGGTGGGACAGTTTGGGTTGTGGGTTGGATTTAACCAAGTCTGTTCCAGGGCAGGCAGAAAGACAATCATTACACTTAGAACATACCCAGTTTCTACAATGCAGGTTTCTGTTTCAGAATTGCCACTAAATAAAGACTGTGGCACTATCTTCAGCACACATGTCGAGGTGATGCTCAGGAGTAGCTGGCTCAGCTCCCCATAGCCCTGTGTCGGGTCTCTCCTTAAGGGGAAGCTTAAGGAACAACATGTACATGAGGCATTTCCCCTCTGTAGTCCCCAGCCATTTTCACCCCAGGGTTATCCTGAGCCAGATGTGATCTCTTTTCTGTGCCCTGAGCCTTTTCCTCCTGAAGCCCACCTATCTGATAGCACAACATCCCTTAACAAGGAGCTTCACTGCCAAGCAACCTGTTGCATGAACAGCACCCCTCCTTTGTTTGCTTTGAGCCTGCAACCTGTCAGCTTCATTTGATAGTCTTGAGCGTATTTAATGTTCAAGGGAGTGCCTGACCACTCCTTCCTCTTCATGCCCCTGTGTCATTCCCCTGTATCATTCCACACCACTTGCTGCAGAAGCCAGAACACGTGAAGGAGAGAGCGATGTGAAGCAAAGGCAAGCTGCGACAGTAAGAGAAGCAGTACCAAAGCAGGGATAACAGGAGGGTCTCAGCTCTCTACAGCCATCTCTGTCCTATTCCAACGATGGGGTGGTAGACAGGGAGTCAGATCAGGCAGCGGATGGTCCTAGATGAGACAGTGCTCATCACTATAATCCATATGGAAGGATAAGAAGCCACTCTGCTGCAAGGGTTGCCAGGCCAGCCTGCAGCGTGGCCAAGAGCCAGAGCTGCTCCAAACGTGAGGAGATGCCTGAAGACACTGGCAGGCATTTTAAAGACTGAGAGCAAAGCAGAGCAGGAATCCCAGGGGGGAGACGTAAAGCACCGTTAGGCTTAATTTGGATGGGAAGGTGAGGAGCCCCTGGAGGGATACCTACTCCAGCAATCCTCAAACCAGGGCTAAAACCCAGACGAGGCAGCTGCTTACCTAAGGCTATTGGAGCCCAAGAAGTTAGAATTAGCTACCAATGAGCACAAAGAGCCCTTGAGGGGATGGGGACACTGGAAAGCTGCTCTGCCTCTCAGTAAAATCTGTGCTCTTTCCACTTTATGGTCAAGGAGGTGGTTTTGCCCCAGGGAGCAGGGGAGAGAGCTGGTGCAGGAGGTTGAGGACATTCGGGAGGCTGCAGAGGTGAAGTACAAAGCTTTTCAGCAAGCCTGTTGCAGCACTGTGATGTGCTCTGTGACGGGAGCGCTGTGATGTGATCTGTGTGCTCACAGCACCCAGCCTGGCAGCAGAATCCTTGTGGCTAAAATAAATGGTAACTGAGCCCATCTCCCACATGCTATGGAGACCCAAGGGATGAGAGTACAAACCGGTCCTGTGATTCCCAAAGGGATTACTCTGGGAGAAGCTATTCGAAGGGTTTTGCTGTGTGCTTCTAGCAAGCAGAGTGAACGTGTGGGTGCTGCCATGAGCTGCATGGGTGCCTGCTCGATTCAGGGGGCTGCAGCATCCCAGGGAGATGCTGCTGTGCTCAGAAAGCTGGGAAGGATTTAGAGGAGCAGAGAGAGGTTTTGCAGAGAGCATGGGGAAACCCATGTCCAGACATCAGGGGGTGAAGGGAAGGATGGTTTGGTCCCACCTCGGGCAAAGGCAGCTGGCTGGGTGTGTGGGAAGAGTCTCTCTCTCATAGGACTATGTTTAAACAGCTCTGCTGTGTCACTGCCACGTCGTGTGCCCAAGGAGACCTCAGAGCCCCATGGGGCAAACACACAGCACTGCCTCAGAGCATCTGCAGCTCCCTTAGGATCATCAAACACCATGGCAGGCGTAAAGCGCCAGCAGCAAAGGGACAGCCCTGGATGGAAGCAGTCTGCATACCTAAGCACGTCCAAAGCTCCCCTGAAGATCCTTCCTCATCCTCTTGCATCCCCTTCCTGTTTTAAGTCGCAGGTTATAGGAGGAGGAAGGAGCACAGGAGCCGAAGGGTTTCACCAGGCTGAGTTGAGAGCAGCAGCAGCCGCTGTAGCAGCAGGCAGAGCCCATCCAGGTATGACTCCAACCTGCTCATCCTCATCGTGCATTCTAAACCCTAGCAAAAGCCCTGCCAAGCCAGTGTGCTCTCTGAAGAGGCCAGGCAAGAGCATCCAGCCCGCAGGAGGAGCCCACCAGCATCACTGCATCACGGATGCTCTTTTTGTGCTCATTGAAACTGGGGGAGAGGAGGCTAAACAGAGTCAGGGCTGGGTTTAAGCACCCTGGGCACATCTTCGAAAGCACAAGGTGGTCATAAAAGCACACACTGTTGTTTTCATAGGTGATTAGAGGCATGAATCAGGCTGGGGAAGGAGGGAAGGCAGGGGCTGTGATGCAGAATGAAAAGCTGCAGAGAGAAGCATTGCCTTGCAGAAACAGAGTACCTGGAAGGCAGAGATGGGTTTATTCCTTGCAAGGGACTTTTACATTATAGCTTAAACAAGGTGTTGCTTTGCTCCCTTTTGTTTTCCCTGGAGATGGGATTCAGATGTGATGCTTGGATCCAGATTTCACTGTTCTGGGCAAACTCTTCTGGAAAAGCTGCAGGTGTGGGAACTGGATCCTCATTGCTCAGATATGAACTCGCATTGTGTTTGGAGGGAGTGTGATTTCATACCAGTCCCTATATACAGGGAAGCATGGAGGTTTGCAAATACCCTCAAAGCAAAGAGCTTAATATGGCCACAGACCTAAGCTCATCTTGACCCTAAGACATTGTAAACAGAGTGTAAAGGAGCTCTAGTGTGGCTTTGACAGGAGATGGAAATGGAGAAGGAAATGTCAAAAGCATTTGGAACTGGAAGCCAGTTCTGAAGAAAGAACACAAACAGAGGATTTGGAGGTTTGAGGCTTGAATGTTTGAGCCCTATCATAACAAGTCTGCTCATCTTGTGCCCTCCCAGTCCTAACCCCCCACTTAGCCATCACCTTTGGGGGTACCCAGTGCTGCTTTCCTCCTTGCTCACATGCATACCTTTGCAAAGTGAGCTTCCTGGGGAACTGCAGGGAATGCTGAGTCCCACAGCTTCAATCCTCTGCCCAGGCAAGCTGTGATGCCTCAGAGCACAGTGCGTGATCAAAAGACTCCTGAAATAGGGCTGGAGAGGAGACAGGCGCTGGCAACACCAGGGATAAGCTGGTGTTGACTGAAGTTTCCCAAACCTCCACCCAGACTTCAAGCTTCATCTCCAAATGCCGATGCCAAGACATCTGGTTATGGCATGTGCTCCTTCCTCCTCATGCCCTGTTCCCATGCAGCTGCTCTGCATCTTCTGCTTGTCCACATTCCTCAGTTGGGCTTGCAACAGCAATAATGTCTTATGTTATTATATTAACATGGTAATTATGCGTTATGTTATTGCATTAGCAATAATGTTAATGTGAGGTCTTCTTGTCCAGAGGGCTGGCAATTGTGGAAGTGGTCAACCTGAAGGAACCCGGGCAGCACAAATGGGTCCAAGCTTGGAAAAGGTATGAAACCACCTTAGACATAAAGACTGAGAAGGATGAGACAGGAGCAGGGAGGGACAACAGGTCAGGAGGTGAGGGGATGAAACGGGAGGTGGTTCATTGGCTGGTGGGAAAGGTGATGGCACATCTCTGGTCAGTAGAAAAGCAGGTTAGTGGGAAGGAGGCAAGGAAAAAGCATGGGAGTTTGGGATCTTCTTCCTCCCAATTGCAAAGTTCCTGTAAGTGTGGTGTTAATATGATGCTAAACTGGATGCTTTCACGTTCTACCCTGCTCTGCTTGTCCCTTTAGCCACATCCTGCCTCACCCCAGCAGCCCTGTGCCACCCTCCTTGCAGCAAATCAATCCATGCGGCTGCCCCGAGGCAAGAGGCAGAAGAGGAGGGCAAAAGGAGAGGGATTATTTCAGCTTTTCCTCAAGGCAGGACAAGTGCTCCCTGTTAATATGCAGAATGCTGTGTATCTCAATTACACACCTCCCACCGGGGCCTATTACAGCTACCCTGGGCAGCCAACATGTGTCAACAGAGCAAACATCGAAGGCTAACCCAGCCTACTCCAAAAATAAAAGGCAGGAAAAGCAGGACATGATCCTGTCGGCAGCTGCTTCCTTTATCCCCTGCCTCTTCCCCATGTGGGTTTCAGGTTTAGCTGCCAGGCCTCTGCCTCATCAGTTTACCATGGACTTGCAAGCCTGCCTCTTTTCTCCTCTACACGGTGGAAATTGGGGAATTAGCATTGCTCCATCACAGCTTACGCAAGTTTTGTCTCAAAATTCACTCTGGTTTTCTTAAATGGGAGAGATTGGAAGGGAGGAAAAATGCTTTCCCAGTACCAGAATGGTATTTGGAATGCTGATTCCTCCCCATTGCACATGCTATTCCCAAAGCCAGGTAGGAAAAAAAGGAGGAAAGACAAAATCCATCCTTAAAGAGCAATAAACCTTACCCTCAACAGAGCTATGTACCCCAAAATAGGTGAATAATCCAAACAGTCTAAAGGGTCTGTGCTTTTGTTATTACGTTCCACTTAAAGGAGCTCAGAATTAGCTATGGTGGAGAACACAAACCCAGAGAAGGATCAACTGGCAACGGGAGTGCTGGAATTGGTGACCCACTTCACTCTTATAAAAACCCTTTTCACTCCTTCCTTTTCTCCTGTCTATTAATATCTGTCCCCATAGACCCACACAGCACTGCCAAGATAATGCCATTTGAGCCCTGTTGAAACCTGAAGGCAGAGCTGTGGCTGACACCCTTCCCGTGGTGAGAAGGGATGCTGTGGCAGAGGAGCTGCGCAGTTTTGTATCTTCTCTGTTTTAAACTTGATCTCCTGTGATTGAGCAATGGAGA
The DNA here is from genome assembly GCA_032466535.1 of Forpus xanthops. Taxonomy (NCBI): domain Eukaryota; kingdom Metazoa; phylum Chordata; class Aves; order Psittaciformes; family Psittacidae; genus Forpus; species Forpus xanthops. The sequence continues at coordinate 13,028 of JASSUY010051988.1, read as the reverse complement.
AAACCATTCAGAATCACTGCAAATAAGTGAAAACATTCTGGAGTCCCAAAACCAGGCCTGGCTACAGAGCAGCTTATTGGCTTTCTGTGGCTCAAAAATAGCTCCTGTCTTCCTAGGTGTTTTCTTGACATATTGTCCTCCATATATTATTGCACCCTCTTGGAACTATCTTGCTCGTCCTTTCACTCTTTGCTGTTATATCTTTCCATTATCTGAGAACATTGTATTGTTACCATTAGACTGATGCTTATCCACTCTTTGCCTTCTGTTTTATCTTACCTGGCCTGACTGCGTTTCCTACCGTGCAGGAAGATGTTTGTGGGTAGGAAGGGATTCTTGCTGCCTGTTACACTTTGCACTTTTCGGTTCTGTTGGGCAGAAAGTGTCTTTTCTGTTATGTGCCACGCAGAAGGCTCAGGAAGGAAAAAGGAGTGAGCTTCCCTTTAAAACCCAAGGGTCAGATTTAGGCTCTTCAATACCTAGCACTTCTGAGGTGGATTCATATCTCCCTCATGATGTAAATCCTAAATCAAAGCATTGAACTCTTTTGAAAATCTGATTTATTCAAAGTATCTGATAGAAAGGCAGGAAAAAAAAGAGCTCTTGGTGTGAGGCTGTGGAAGGAGAAGAACGGGAGGATTTTACTGTGCCCTATTGCAGCAGCAGGGTACTCTGCAATCACCAGGACCAGGAGTGCATCAGGACACAGGCTTGGTGCTGAGTGCTTACTGAACACCGCAAAGGAAGCTGTATTATGTCACCCATAGGCACCCACAGCTCTTAGAGGGATATGAAGGTGTCCCCAGAAGTGTATGCCATGAGATGCCACCTCCTGTCACCTAGCTGGACTGCCACCAGGTTGGTTCATCATCAACATCTATGTCAATAAGCACTAATGACCTTCACAGTATAACAGTCACCAGCGTGGCTTCAGCCTTGTGTCAGCCCCGAGCAGCTCAGCCTCAGAGAACAGTTTCTAGCCTGAAGATGTTACAAAGGCCTTTCATGAGGCTGCTGACAGTGCTTGCATTACCTCCAATCTCATTATTTCCTCCACCAATTTCCTCATCCTTGTATAAATTAGAGTGAATTACAGTATTCAGCTGGAATAATGTATAGCCACGAATGGATTCCCATCAATCAGAAAGGGTGCGTTTATTCATGAGCACTTGAGTGTTTATTTCAAGAATATCAGTGGGGATAAATGAGCTTCAGAGATACCAATGCTGTTAAGTAGCAGAGAGTATTCCTCCTGGAAGTGTACTTGAAGGTCTTTTGAACACCTTCTATTTATTACTGTACAATGGATTAACTGAGCGCTTCCACGTGCCTCCAGGTATTTGTTGAATGGAATGGGATCCTTTCCTTGTCGCGTGTCCCTCCCCTCCAACCCAGCAGCACAAACAAGGCTTAGCAACATGGATGACCACCTGTACAGCATGAGTAGGAACTCAGAAAGAGCTCTTACTCATTGCAAGCCATTTGTGGATGCGGCGGCGTTTAAATTTGGCTGCAACGACTGTAATTTGAACAGTTGCGAAACTGCAAGTAATCAACACTTTAATAAAACCCATGATCTGCTTGCAGATAGTCTGGCAGGGAGAAAGCTGCTAAAGGAGCTTAAATCATTTGCAGAAATCATTTTCAGTGGATAATTTGACCAGCTCCAACACAATGGCATTCATGTGCAAAAGCTCTGAATAAAATCCTTTATGAATGGCCAACTCCTGCAGAACATGACTACAGAAGATTTCTTATTGCTGTGGATCAGAGCTGTTTTATATGCTCGTAAAGTAGAGACTGTATCTTTAGAAGACACCTGCGCACAGAAATAATCTGTGCAAACCACTGAGCTTTTCCAGTTCCATAACAGCATCTGGCTTTGCAGTGCTGCAGCAATGGGTACCCGGGGTCTCCAAGTTTCGAGCATGCATTTTAGGTGCGTTATCTCTCAATTTACTGAGTTAGAGCCTGTCTGAAGTCTGTGGAGTTACAGGAGGCTGCACACAGCAGAGACGACTCTTCAAAATGCTTAGCTAATAGTTTACAGGGTGACTCGATAATTTAAGAGGATTAGGAGCTGGCAATGAAGCCTCGCAGCTATCCATGGCTTATTTAGTTCCACTCCAAATTCACAATTATCTGATGGTTGTTTGGTGGCTGAGGTGAAGGGAATTACCACCTTCAGACTGTTCTGGAGGAGACTGCTGTGTACTTATCACAGGCATCGCATCAGCGTCGCAAACAGCTTGGCCATGTAGCTGCTGGGGAAAAGAAATCCTTCAAGGAATGACAGCTCGAGCGCAGAGCTCTCTGCTAAGGATGCACCTGCAGGAGCTGAGAGTGAGACCATCTGGTGGTGGGGCTCCAGTGTGATGTCCCCACAAACACCCTTTGGTGCTGATAGCAGTTAGTGTCAGATTGGAACTATGGAGATGGGATTTCTACAGGGGCCTGCAAGGACAGGGCAAAGGGGAATGGATTTACCCTGACAGAGGGGACACTGAGATGAGCTCTTAGGCAGAAGCTCTTCTCTGTGAGGGTGCTGAGGCGCTGGCACAGGGTTCCCAGAGAAGCTGCATCTGTCCCATCCCTGGCAGTGTTCAAGGCCAGGTTGGATGGAGCTTGGAGCACCGTGCTCTAATGGAAGGTGCCCCTTCCCGTGACACTGGATGAGCTTTAAGGTCCCTTCCAACGCAAACCATTGTGTGATTCTATGATTCCTCAACATTTACTGTCCAGAGCTTATTCCCATGTTGGAGCTGTCACCTAGACCAAGAGCTGGGGGGAAGCGGCAGATCCTTTTGATGGATGCAGGGAGCATCAGGAAGAATGGAAGGAAAACAAATCCAGTGTTTCTTCCTCCAGGAAATAAGGATCTGCATTTTGGGCAACCAACCAAGCTGGGATTTAATGAATAGACAATACAGGAGGGGGGGGTGTTCCCTTGTTTCTGGGTACACCAGAGAGATCAATAGTGCAGTGAGGGGTGTAAGTCTGCATGGCGCACACCATGCTGGTGTGCTCAGAAACACCCACAAGTGTGGCTCCATGCTTTTACACTTGGAAAGGGCATTGGTAAAGGGTGTCCAGGCCTGGCCTAAGCAGGAGACAGCTTTACACACATGAAATCCGGTCTGGGGTAGCAAGGGATCTGTAGAGAGGATTAGAGAGGGAGCAGCGGCACCAAGATGACAGCAGCAGGGCACATCAGCTGAGCCCCACGTAGCATCCGAGGTGCTGAGTGGGTAGCCCCACTGGGACTCTGGTTTTATTTCTGCTGCTGAAGAGCCACTGAATGTTTTCATTTTCTTTTCTCATAAGAAAAGGGAAAAATAAATCCAAATGGCTTCTTTGGAGGCATTCACGTGTGGAGTGGCAAAGTTGTATGAGACAAGGAAAGGAAAATCCAATAAAGGGAAAATAAAAATCCATTGAATTTCCATCATTTTTTACACATGGAGCTTATTTGCAGTAGGTGAATAACTTGGTGCCATAGACTATAATCATATGGCATGGACAGCTCTATGATGAGAGGACACTGATCCAGCCCCATTGCCAGCTTGGTGAATAGCACCAGGGATGATCCCTTCTGGGAGGTGCCACCTTCCTCCATCATCAGCTTCCCAGGGCAGCTTCCTGTACCTGCTGCCCACAGAGATGTGTCCTTGATGGTTTTCGGATGCTGAATACAAACCCTCCTCAAAATTTGGCTCTAAAACATCACCCCCAGCAACTGTGCTGCTCACTGCACAGTGATGATAACTGTCTGGGCCCCAGCTCACTCAACCAGGGGTCTGTCAGCCCTTCCTACCTCTGCTCTAAGAGTACCTGCAAGGTACTTACAAGGGTTTCTGGCAAAAAGAGGTTGAACTGAGGTGCTGTGATGAGGCTGTCAAAGGATGAGAGCTGCTGAGATTTCAGGCTGATAGGCTCAGGCTGATCTGTTCCAGCATTCATTCGCTCCGGGCTGAAGCAATGTGCCCCGTTGAGGCTCACACCAGTGGGTACCAGTAACAACGTGATGTCTTCATCCACCTTTCCCAGCTGATACCAGGGGCCGACTTCTCCAGGTCCAAGGTCTCCCAGTGGGCAGATTCAGAGGGTTTGGCTCACCTCAACAGCCTGGTTTGAAATTGCCCTGGCTTTGAACACTGAAGTGATCACATCATTGCTCCCTGCCCATCAGCAGCATTCTGAGGATGTCTGACCTTGCACAGCCTTCAACCAGACTTCCCAAGGATCTTTGTTTGCCACAACCAGGGGCCTGGACTTTGGGGACCACTTGCCCAGGCTAAATACCTAACCTGGCTGCAAATTGGTCCTGGCCCTACCTTCCTTTTCACTGCCTTATGATGCCTTTGGCTCTTCTTCCCCTTCCTCCTTTCCTCATTCACTGCTCCCCAGAGGACAATAAGCACTTTAGAAACCGCTTTAGGGATCCTCCACAAGGAGAAAACAAGGAAACCCAGCGACAACCTAATCAGCAAACAGCTGAGCCAGGGATAAATTCACATGGAAAGTCTGTGTTTGTTTATTACTAATGGGTAACAGAGATGATAACCTTTTAATCCAAAACCATAATGAAATATGCATATTTGTTAATGTGCAACTATAAAATGCAAATCTTGCAAACACAATGGGGAAGGGCAAAGAAAGTGCTCGGCACCAATACTAATTTATTCCTTTGGCTTCCGACATTTATTCAAATTGAGTTGTGTGTGTAATATAAAGTCAAATGAATATGTAATTGTAATGTATATGTATAAACATTTTCATCTCAAATATGCCAACTGTTTATCATAATAGGAAGTAATACTTATTTTGCCAAAGAAAAGGTTACAGAATACTTTCTCATTCTTCCCTCCACCCCCCAAAGCTTTTGGGCTCCATTTACATAGAGACAGTTCCTGATTTTCCCTTTTGAATGGCACTACCCCGGTTCAAAAGATGAACAAATCTGGGAGATTTGGACACCGAGTTCTTTCTTTTTCACTCCCCTCTTTCCCAAGCAGCTCAGAAATTGTCCTCCTAAAGAGCAAGTTGAAACAATGGCAGAAAGCTGAGCAGTTTCCCCCTTCTCTTCCCAGCCTCAAAGGAGCAGCTTTCCCCTATTGCTGTCAGGCCAACTCCGCACTCATACACAGCAACTGAGCTCTATTGCTAATCCTGGTCATCACTGCTTTTCTAAAGCATCTCTGCATCCATTAGTGAATATTGTGATTTGGGAAAGGAATAAGAATAAAGATGGAGGACAAATCCCCTTTTCCTGAATTCAAACCTCTTCCTGCAAGGGAAAACTTCAGGTAGCTTTCCTTCTTTTTTTTTGGTGGGACCATCATGCAGATGGTTCCTGACCTATTGTGTCGTGAGGAGTATTTCTGCCTGAAATCTACCATGACTTAATGGCCTCAAACTTGGCTGCACCACCAGGAAGCCAAGAGCCATATTTCCATGGACTCCACAGGGCGGCAGACCAGAGGAGCCAAGGCAGAGCACAAAGGGTTTCGTAATCAACCTCCAGCCATTGCCTCTTCTGTCCCTCATGATTCCTTTATTCACTTCCCCATAACTATATCTGCTGCATTTATTCAGTCCTGCCCGGCACATTCAGCATTTTCTTCTCTTGTCTTCTACACAAAACGTTTTCCACCTCTTTGTGTTTCCTGACTCTCCTGAGGACCGGAGCAATGCACCGATTACCAGAACAGAGGAAATCCCTTTTCTATTTGCAGCCTCAGATTCTATGGATTCGGGAGTTTTGGAGCACACAAAGTGCTGGTGACTTACTAAAACGGAGTGATTTCCCATTGTTCTACACATACCTCTGCAAACGGGAGGGCAGTTTTGATGTAGGGCTATAGCAGAGATCCATTAAATAAGCACAAGGAGTGTGATTATTTGCTCTTTCCCCCATTGCTCTAAGCTAGACTAAACCCACCTTATAGCCACATGCCCTCCAACAGTCCAGTGCTTCATCCACCCATGGCCTGAAGCTCTCTGCAGTGCCAGGGATCACCATCCCTCTTGCTGATGTGAGTGATCCCTATTTGAAGGTTTCCTTGCTGAAGCCTCTCCAAGGAAGGTTTAGCAGCACCCTACCAAGGCTGCAGTCAGAGCCACAGCACAGTCACAAGGCAGCTACTAAAGGCCTTCAGAAAGGGAAGCGGGTTCTTTTTCTCCAAAGCATTTATTTGCTCAAGAGGATAGATTTTGCTCAAAAAGAGAGGATTTAGGTTAGATGTAAGGCAGAAGCTCTTCCCTGGGAGGGTGCTGAGCGCTGGCACAGGGTGCCCAGAGAAGCTGTGGCTGCCCCATCCCTGCAGTGCTCAAGGCCAGGTTGAACACAGGGGCTTGGAGCTTCCTGCTCTATGGAAGGTGTCCCTGCCCATGGCAGGGGTTGGAGTTGGAGGAGCTTTAAGTCCCTTCCAACCCAAAGCATTCCGGGATTCTATGAAATCATTTATAAGGAAAGAAGAAGAAAGCACCAAGCTTAACCTCTTTCTCTCCATTTGGACCATCCACAGAGACGGTGCTCTGCAGACAGCTAGCGTGGGAGAGGAGGCCTATTTGCTTTAGAAGAAGGCAGGTGAAGGGGCAAGGCAGAAAAGCCAGCAGGCCAAATGAGAAACGCTCCTCTAGAAGTCTTCCATCATCTCAGGCTCATAAATCATGATGCAGATTAATGGGAAATTAATGCAGTGCAGAAATGAGGGGGTGAGGAGCTGTCGGTCAGCAGCAGGAGTGACTGTGCGAGACAAAGCAGTGAAGAGCTCCAGAAAGAGAGAGGGCTCCTCAGCCTGGACTTGATCTTTAATGAGGAAAGACAGAGAGGTCAGTGTGGGAACAAGATAACATGCGGCTGCAGCGGGGAGACAAGGGGCACTGGTTAAAAACCCTGTCAAAAGGCTCTCCGGACTGATTTGTATTAAAGCCTCATTCACATCATCGAATGAAAAATCCTCCTGCATCAAATCATAATACATAAGCCTTAAAAGACAGAGAACGTGTGCGTGTGGACAAGAGAGAAGGGGGAAAAGTCAAAGGAGTAGAGGTTAATTTCACTATATGCCTCCTCAGTTTTGGGAAAGAAACTCCACACCAATAAGGAAAATAGACTTCACCTCCTGTTCTTTCCTCATCAATCCTCCAGTGACAGTGTTTTAAGCATTTAACTTTCTGAGAGCAGTTAGGCTGGCCACATTTTCTCTCCATTTAGTGGCAGGTTCTGTGCGCATCATTTAGTACCGCAATGGAAGTGATGGAGCATGTGTATGATAGATGACTCCCTTCCCTGGTGCTTGGGCATTTGGGGCTAACAAGTAACTAAGTGTGTAGCTGGTTCAAGAGGCTTCATGCAAAGCAAGGCCTCTGTAAAGGTAAGGGGAAAACTGACCTTCCCCATTTTTGTGTATCTAAAGGAGGTGGGAACTGTCATCCTCTATGGGAAATTGTCTCTCTTCCTCCATTAAAAGTGCTCTCACCATGAGCCAAGCCAAGGCATAAACTGAGTCCTGGTGTCCCAGTCTGCCCGTGCCCATGGAGTTCCTTTGGGGAATGTGGCCATTCCACAGCAGGTAGGGAGCCTTTATGCAAATGCTGCAGTAGTACCTTCGTGTCTGGCTCCTGTTGATCCCACTGCCCGCAGGATGCCTGTAACCATAGCAATGGGCTCAGATAGGAGGGTTCTCTGTTGTGCATAGAATAGACGGTGGCAGCTGATGGTATCAGCAGAAAGAAGTATCCAGACAGAGAAACTGTGGATGATGGGTGGATAATGGGAGAGCACACTCATAGCCCAGGCAGATGATCATCCATAACATTGGTGGTAAGTCAGGTAGACAGCAGTGCTTAGACACCATGGGGATGGGCGTGAGAAAGGAATGGGAAGAGAATAGAGGATAAATGAGGATAAATGTTTGGCTGACTCAAATGTGAATACATCCAGCCGTCACTATACACCATATCTAATAGAGCTATATATACACAGCCTCACTCATGCTCAGCCTGTGCAGGTTTTCCCAGCTCTGGAATAGGACTGGAAGGAAGAAAGGATGTGGCCCCATCAGTTGAGGCATTTGGAGAGCACAGTGAGGAGAATGCAATCCATTGTGTTCGTAAGAGATAAAGCCATGCTGGAGAAAATGCCTTTATATGGGTATCTGAGGACAAACTGCATGTCAAAGCATGTAGATTTTGTTATAGGGACTTTCTAATGCAGGGTGGCATCCTCCTGACCAATGAGTCCTGACATCTGTTATATACTCCAGCTCTTACCTACTCCTATATTCTTTAATAATGCACCGTTGGGTGAAACATCTTGGTTTAATATCTACTTGCACACAAGTGGGGAAAAAAGAAATCACAGAAAGGACCTTATTTATCACAAAAAACAATTGCTCAGCAGTGGCAGAGAAATAGAGATATTGCTATTTAGTGATAATAAGGGAAAAAAGCCATTGTCAAAATGATAAGGCCATTTCTGTTGTCTCCCAAAGTAATAATATCTCTGCTACCAAGAGTGCCTGAGTATTGTTAGGATATTTCACGGCAAGTGTTCGACAGAATAAGTTACACACTAAGCCCACAGCTAACTCCAAAGCCTCCAACTTCACCTCCCCCATATCCCTGTTCACACAACAGCCTCTCCTTTAATACCTTTGCTGCAGCGGTTTCTATTCCCTATGGCTTTTTGTCTGCTTCTGTTTAAATAGAACACTGCTCCCGTGTCGGTTGACAAGGTACCTTTCACTGATAAGCAGCCCAACTTTGTCTTGCGGTACGTCATCAGGAAGCCAGGCTATCACAGCTTGTAAAGTGCAGGGAACACTGGTGCAAGTGCCAGTGACACGAGGTGGGGTGAAGAAAAGAACATGAAAAAGAAAGGGGGAAAAGAAAGGTAATAACATCGAAACAGGAACACGGAGATCAGCTGGGAATCTCTGGGAGATGCCCTGATGTTGTAGAGCCGAGAGGGAGAATTCACCCATCTCCTCAGAAGCAGAGGTTGCCCTTTTGCAGGGACTTAATGCAAGTGTGCCTTTCAGTGGAACAGTGAATCTCAGACTGGTTTGGGGTGGAAGGGACCTTCAAGCTCATCCAGCTCCAACCCCCCTGCCATAGGCAGGGACACCTTCCACTAGAGCAGGGTGCTCCGAGTGCTCTCCATCAAGTGAATGAGCTATATCCCTCATGTTCCCCATGGAAGGGGATGAGAAGCTTCAGCAGTGAAGAAGGGAATAGAATGGGGAGGTTTGGGGGTTGTTTTGTCTTCTTTTAACTCAACAGTTGAGCACACCATGGGAGCTGAGCAGCAGTGTGGTAAATAGATCAAGCACAGAGAATCCCCAGCTTATCTGCTCTGAAGGTATTAACTGGCAATGGAGGAGAGCCACCTCCGACCTGTGGAATTAGGAAGGACACAAAGATGTGGAAGATAAATAAGGTGGGAACCAGCAGAAGGAATAAAACAATCCCCAACAAGCCATCTATACGGACAGGGCGAGAGAAACCAACGTTGCTGCTGCTGTCTGGGTACCTACCTCCCTTCTACAGCCTGCTTCTGAAATCGAGCTGCCAGAGCTCATCAGGACAGGGGGAAGCTGCTTTAAACCATTTCTTAGATGCCTCGCTGGGGTTATCCATCTTCCCCTTCGCATCTTCCCGAGACCTTTAGACACCAGGGAATAACGTGGAGCTTAACAGTTAGCGTAGGCTGATTTTAAGGGTGTTTGTACATCTGCAGATTGATCCTGGAATGATCAAAGATAAATAATGTCCCTGTCTCTCCTTTGTAAAAACTAATGAAACAGCGGGGGGGGGGGGGAGGCAGAGGAAAGCAGGAAGGTTTTGATTGCTCTGCTGTAATTACTGTAAGTTTTCCCACCCATTCCTCCCCACTTCCTGGCACCATCGTTCCCCTCATCTCCAGTAAGCATATGTGGATGGATAGACCCACTGTGCGTAACCTGGTAATGACAACTTCAGAATCCCCCTTAGTGCAGCACTTTCTTTTGGCTGTCTCTGCCTGCCCTCCCTATCCTTCATACACAAGTGCACACCGGGGAATGAGCGTGGGTGACCTCCAGGAATGGGAGAATTCCATTTGCCCTCCCTCAGATGCTTCCATGCCAGCCCAGGCTTCTCTTCCCATGCCCGGTGAGTGAATCTGGAAAGGGCAGTGCTCCTGCAGCAGCTTGTGCTTTCCATTTGCCCTTCAATGGGCATCAATGCAGACCTCAGAGAGAGTGCTGTGTTCACAGAAAGTTATGTGGTGCTTACCTGGCACAATCCCTGAGAGATTAAATAGAAATACAACATTAATGGTGCTATTAATGCCATCCCTGGGAGGAATCAAATGTCTAAGAGGAACCTTTGCTTAGCTGCTTTAGCCTGCAGCCCTTCCTGACATCTCTGGGTTACCTGCTCATACAGTGCTCTAATGAGCATCATTTCCAGATCAGCCATAAGGGGCACTGAAGTATATCTTCTGAAAGTTCATGCTACTCTCTTAGCTTTGCTAATTCATTAATTCAATGCAGAGACGCTGCTTGGAGAACAACCATGAAGGATTGCAAACCTGTGAATTTAGAGTCTAAAGGTTCTGCAGGCTATGCATAGCAGGCAGATTCCATGTCCACGTATGTATAAATACAGTAAAGAGCTCTACTTTTCACACAGGAAGGGGCTCATAAGCAAACCTGTGACCAGAGCACTTTCAATTGGCTGCAGGGTCCATTCTCCATCAGCATCTGAGCTGACATCAGGACTGCATCCAGGCAATGGCACAGCACTTTGTTTTTCCTATGGGCTGCTCCCAACTCCTGGAGGCAAATTGCAGTGCCAACATCCGCAGAGCTGGACCCAGCTTAGAGCTTCACGCGTGACCTCACTACCACATTCAGATGTACTTGGTACAATAAGGACTTCACAATGGCTCCTTTGCCCCCAAAGAAGAAGCAGAAGCAGCTCAAAGGCTTTGATCCCATAGACCGTGACCGCTGTTTAGACTCTAACAGATCTGCTTGGCACTTTGGTCTCTTTTGGATTTGATGCACTTTACCCAAACTTCAGAAATCATCCCTGAATATCCTGAATATGGATAGGGAAGGGTTTAGTGGAAGCACTCGGCTAAAAACAAGGCAGCAGAAGAGAGGGGAAGAAGGGAAAGAAAACATTAGAGAGGGTCACGGCTGGATTTGCTGAACAAATGAGCTCTCTTGTGGCTCTGAGATCTCATCATACTCCTCTCAATTTTGTTGTAGGAAGCAGTGTAAGACAATGACTGACCTTCAAGTACAGTGTGGGAATATGCAGGCTGACTCTCAACAAGAAAACCCCCCTAAAAGGGTATAATCAGATTTCCCCAGAGATCTTCTTCTACGCCGCTGTTTAATCTCTCCTACCATGGCGCTGTGTGTACTTTTAAAATAGATCGATCATGCATCAGGAAAAGGCAAAAAGGAGTCTGCAATGGTTTGTGCCTGTAACATTAAATCAGCTGAGGTGAAGGAGAGGGGTAGAGGCAGATGCAGCTGGCCTACAGAATCCTTGAGCTGTTTGGTTGCTGGCGGTAGATGGATGCAGAGGGGGATGTACAGGCAGGCAGTACAGGCAGAGCTGCCTGTCCCTCCACATCTCATCAGTGGTCCTACTGTAACAGCATATGGTGACTGGGGGCTGCATGGGGACAAGGGAGGGAATGATCCCTTCCTGAAGCTTTTGCCATCAAATGGACAAGGTGAGCGCCACTGTTAGGGGCATCACCCACTGACTACGAAGATATTGTAAGGAACTGTTCCCATTCATTTCCAATGGGATTTAACTGCTTGGGTTTAAAATGGTTTCAAACCCCTAAGGCAGAGCATGTGAATCATTCCCTCAGAAAGGGGTTTCCGGAGAGCTGAGGCATGAACCAGATTTACCCAAATTTACTCCAGACCATTATCCACGAGGCCAAAATCATCTGAGAGAGGTCATTTGCTCCAAGGCCAAGGATGACCAACCCCTTCAAGCAGTTGTAACATCGATCCTAACCCCAAGACCTCTCTCTCAGTGTGAAGCCTTTTACCCGTGTCCCTTAGGGTTTAGCCTTCACCCTGACTTTTAAGAGAGGAAGAGGAATGTGATGGGAGGAGCTTGTGGGCTGGGCCTCTCTAAAGCCTGGTTTAAATCAACTGAATTCACCCTGACATAAACCAATACATCACTGAGTGTGATATTATATCCCAGACTTGTCAGTGCAGGATCAATCTGACACAGTTTAACTTTACTCACTGTGGTTTACTTTGGTTCATTCTTGTTGTCTCCCTGCAAACAGGTTCCTGGGATTTTTGATTTATACTTCCCCATCTGAAATACGTAAAGGTTGTGGTACTTTTCCTCCCCCATGAATCTTCCTCAATTGTGCTCCAAATATTCCTGAAGGTGACATGACAAATTACCACCGGAGTCAATTTGTGCTGGAGGAGGGCATCATTAAAAAACAGAAGAATAGGGACACAAAAGAAAGGGTAAAGGGAGGATAGGGGAAAGAATGAGCTTGTGACCTCTTCAAACATGTCACCCTATAAAACCAGGATGGAAGTGGCAGACTAATTACCCACAGGCAGGTTCGTTGATTCAGGGGAAAGGGAGAGCTCAGAAGCTCATTTGACCCATTCAGTAGAACTGCTCTGCTTCCTGTTATCTATTTTGGAGAGAGCAGAGGAGTAGAAAGAGGCAGGATATTTCAGAGCATCTCCTGGAGTTAAGCCTTTGAAGCCTTCTCATGTCTCCATTGCTGTAACTATGCCCTGATCCCCTCTTTCGGCAGGTTCTTCTCATTGCCCACCTGAACCTGACCCCAAACTTCATGGACAGGTAGGAGACCATTTGAGGCGTTGAAGGGACCTTAAACCTCATCCAGTTCCATCCCCTGCCATGGGCAGGGACACCTTCCACTGCAGCAGAGTGCTCCAAGCCCTATGTCCAACCTGGCCTTGAGCACTGCAGGGATGGGGCAGCCACAGCTTCTCTGGGCACCCTGT
>JASSUY010051987.1:0-32565 GCA_032466535.1 Forpus xanthops | reverse complement strand
AAGGGATGGGACAAGAGGAAACGGCCTCAAGCTGCAGCAGGGCAGGGTTAGATGGAGCTGAGGAACAATTCCTTCCCAAAGGGTGCTCAGCATTGGAAGTGCCCAGGGCAGCTCTGTGTGCCAAGGACATTCCGTAGGTCCTTGAACTCGATGTAGAAGTTTGCTTTTTCCTGTTTGTTTTGGGAGCTGAAACATGATAGGGGAAAGGAAAAAGAAAGATATATGGCACAGAGGAATAACTGGGCAGGAATCACTGCGGTAAGTACTGATCTTAGGGAATGATGATAAGGCTGCTGAATGCAGAAGTCTTTCTGAGATGTCTTGGAGGAAGGGAATGTGTAAGAGTCTTCTCCTCTTCCTGAGGTGGGACTGGCAGTGGAGGTCTGTGTGCTGGAGCCAAATTCTTTGGCTCCCAGTGAAATTAATTAGATTAATCTTGCAGAGCTGAATGCAGAACTCCTTGTGCTGAACTTACGGTTTCACTGTCACCAGGAGGCTCTTATAGCAAGTCCATCCTTCCCAGTGCTCCTCACAGTGAGCAATGGTGCAGCCCTAAAGCTGTGATGGGCAGCGTGGTGCAGAGGGTCTTGGGGAAGGCTGCTTTTGTCCTAATGATGTTCTTCAAGGCTTTGTTGTTTGCTGGTGCCTCATAGAGTCCCATAGTGGTTTGGGTCGGAATGGGACCTTAAAGCTCCTCCAGCTCCAACCTCTGCCATTGTAGGGACACCTTCCATAGAGCAGCTTGCTCCAAGCCATGTGTCCAACCTGGCCTTGAGCACTGCAGGGATGGGGCAGCCACAGCTTCTCTGGGCACCCTGTGCCAGCGCTCAGCACCCTCACAGGGAGCAGCTTCTGCCTAATGTAAACCTTTGGGAAGTGCCACCACTGGTCTGCAGAAGGGGGAGAGCTCTAATGCAGGGGAATAGATTAAAAGTAACTGAATGTTCATCTCAGGTCAGTTCAACCTTTGCAGATTCAGTTCTAGAGAATAAATATCTCTAAATCCCCTCTGTTGTCTGTAAAGGAATCGCCATTGTCCAAACCTCAAACGAATGTCTGAATCATACAGGATAAACTGGGAGTAATTCAGCTGAACAAATAATGCTTCTCTATAAAACAGAGCGCAATAACATGCAGAGGATTGGAAAAACATGTCAGTAACCAAGAAAAATACCATTGCATCCATATTCATATTTCATTTTCAGTTAGGAGAGAAACCCTAAGTCTCTATTAAACTCTATTTCCAGACTTTATATTCTTCTTAATGCCTTGAGACAGCAAACTGGACCATTTAGGAATGGCTTCTCCATGCTTAAGTCACCTTTAGGGGAAATTAAGCACATGCTTAAAGAGCCGTCTTCACTCCGAAGCGCATCGCCGATTCCGAGTTCCAGCATCCCAAATTCCAAAACAGCCGAAATTTGGCATTGGGTTGAAATTTAGGTTTAGAGAACGTTCAAGGGCAGAAGAAATATTTCCACTGTGTGCTTAAAATATGGACGAGTGTTGGTTTATAGAGCTTTTATTGCATTGTCTGCAGCCTGAGAAAACCCAGAGCAGCGAAATCACAGCTAGGCAGCATCGGTGGAGCTTGCTGGCACTTGGATCTCTAATTCCTCGTGTCAGTCTGAGCGTAATATATAGAGTGCACACAGTGTGAGTTTCAAAACAAGGTCCCTCGCAGCTTTAAATCATTGTTTGGAATAGAAAACTAAACCAGCTTTCTTGCAGCTCCCATACTGCTTGTCCCCGGGCAGGCAGCGGGGATTTAGTGGTTCAGGGTGTGCTATAGAGCCCTTGCTCCGTGCTTCTTGCCCAAGATTGAAGCATCCCAGTTTCCCAAGTGGGTTTTACCCACTTAAAGAGAGACTGCTTCTCTGTAATAGGGATGTGTTTACAGGAACCCTGTGTGGGACACTTCGGGGCTCTAATTCGGGCTGTCAGAAGATGCTTTGCGTCAACGGTGGCGACCAAGTTGGGAGCCGCGAGAGCCTGGAGGTGCTCTGCTTGCAAGTTGAAATAGTGCAGGACTGAGAAGCTCTGGGGGAAGGCAAAGAGAAGTTTGGGTATTTGGGATGTGTTTAGGGACTGGGATTGATGGTTTTCACTGTGCTCCCCAGGTCTGCTTGCAGGAGCCCATTGGCAGCATGGGGGGCAGAGGCAGATCCTTGGGATGCTGGCAATGGGGAAGTCTCCTGCTGCCTGAAATTCCCTCTGAGTTTTCCTCGCTGGTGGCTGACATCCTCTGTCTCCGTGCTGCCGTGATGTGTCTGGAAGTGCAAACCCATTGGTTCCTGTCTGGTTCAGCAGCAGAGGACTGGGAGCTGGGGGTCTGACTGCTGACAGGGACCATAATGAGATCCGGGGTCACCGCTCCTGCTCCCGCTGTTCTAAGGGGCTCACCAGGAGGGAGTCTATAAAGGCAGTGCTGGATCATCCCAGGGAATGGCCCCATATGGTGCACACTGCTCTTCAGCAGCAAGTTTGCTTTATGGAGCAGTGTAAGGGCTTAGCGTTGCCTTTGACCTGAGGTGAGGGAGGAAAACCTTCTGCAGGGGATATCGATGAAGTCAGGGCTGTTCCCCATCACTGTGGATCAAGTGGGGCACGCAGGATCAAGCCCAGAGCACGTGCACACAGACGGGCTGTGTGCAATGGGAGAAAGCATCTCTCCAAACTGCACTGAAAGGAGAATCTTTATGTATTTATGGTGCCACACAGACCAGCAAAGAGCCTTTTCCAGGCACTGCTGAGGGCTTGCTTGGCTGCAGCTGTCTCAATCTTTATTCAGTGGGAATGCCCAAGCAGAGGTCCGGAGTTAGGTACCAGCACCAAACATCAGGGTTTTGCTCGCTGTTCCCCCAGTCTCTGCTGCCTCTGGCTATAGTAACATAAGAAGGCCATGGAGCTGTTGAAGCAAGTCCAGAGGAGGCCATGAAGATAATAAGGGGGCTGGAGCACCTCACAGGTTGAGAACATTGGGGCTGTTGGGCCTGGAGAAGAGAAGCTGCGTGGAGACCTCAGAGCAGCTTCCAGTGTTTGAAGGGGGCTCCAAGGATGCTGGAGAGGGACCTTTCATCAAGGACTGTAGTGATAGGACGTGGGGTGATGTGTTCAAACTGAAGCAGTGGAAGTTGAGGTTAGATAGAAAGCAGAAGTTCTCCCCTGTGAGGCTGCAGATGGATTCCATGGTCATCCCCATGGATCTGAAATAATTTTAAGTTCGTTGACTGTTTTAATCAATACAAATATCTGCAATGGGTCATTTGTTGTGGTTCTGTGGTTAAATGTTTGTTTTACACAGGGTGCCCAGAGAAGCTGTGGCTGCCCCATCCCTGCAGTGCTCAAGGCCAGGTTGGACACAGGGGCTTGGAGCAAGCTGCTCTATGGAAGGTGTCCCTGCAATGGCAGAGGTTGGAGCTGGAGGAGCTTTAAGGTCCCTTCCAACCCAGTCCAGTCTGGGGTTCCGTGATCTTTCGCATGGAGTGGCGGGCAGCTTGGGCAGATGGCTTTTCTTCCTAAAGACTTCAGGAGAGATCTGCACAACCTGAGTTTATCCACAAAGCTCCCAGTTACAAACGAAAGGCTAAAAAAGACTGGAGGTTGTGGTAGGTTAAAGAGATGGCTCAAAGTGGGGGGACACAACCCTTTGCACGGGGCAGGAGTTGTGCTCTGCTGCATCTCTGACTTTGCCACCCTCAGCTTGTTTTTGGCAGACCCAGGCAAAATGAAATCAGTGAGCAATGCGAGTGTATTACTATGTGTGTGCTGGGGAAGGTGCTTTCCTGCTCTGCAGCTTGTGCAGGGCTCTGGAGCTGCAGCTCGCTCTCACGTGAAGCAGTGTCTGGGAAGGCAGCGATGCGAAGCCGCCGTCCAACTTCTCCATCAGATTGCAATAAATTCTTGTTCCTTCTCCTGTTTCTCACTTCTGAAGTTGGGAACAAACCCAACTTCGTATAAATTATGTTCCTAAAGGAGAGTTAACTTCCTACTTTGCTATTTATAGATGGCTCTTTCTGCATGCATATGGATTGCAGCTTTATGTTCTCCTCTTCAGTAGCTTCTGTTTGATCTCATGGATGCTCCTTGTGCATCTTCAAGGAGAGCTGCTGAATAATTTATCTGTTCAAGGCTCTGAACAGAAGTTTGCAGTGGTTTCTGGAGTACCTTGGGCTCACATGTGCGTGCTGCTTCCGAAGTTCAGCTCTGGGTCTGTGGGAAGGACTGGTGCTACCTGGTTCTGGCGTTGCCTTCAAAGGATGTGCAAGACCAGTAAACTGATCACGGAAAGGTGGGAATAGTCCCAGTAATAGTGGAGCCAACTGGGGTGGTTCATCTTGGACCTTTAGGAATGTTCCTCTATGCTAGTTCAAGACCTTTGTAGGGAATCTCTGTTATCCTCATTGTGTTTTACCTGGGTAGAGGTTGACATTTTGTTAGTCCTTGGTTTTCCAGCTAATCAAACACCCAGGCACATTTGGTTGGCATGTCTGCAGCTGTAGCAGTGTATTCTGACTGCCCTCGCTGGCAAACACCAGCTCAGAAGAGCAGCAGAATCATTCAGTCTTATCTTGGTCCACAGAAGATGCCATAGGGAGAGAACATGGTATCTGTTGGCATTTGTTTTGGGTGACTCTTGTCCTGCTTGTGACAAATTGAATGGTGTTTTGTGTACAAGGAGGGGTCAGGATGCCCACAGGGAAACTCTTCTGCAGTGAATGAAGCTTTAGCCCTTATTTATCTGGAATTTGCCCTTTGCAGCTTTGGTCCAGAGTATATCAGCTGTGGGCTTGCCATAGACTGTCTTTGGACCACAGTCGGGTTGGGATGAATGCAGACCTGACGTTGCAGAAGTGACCTCTCCCTGGGGCCAGGGGAAGGGGTTGGCCTTGTGGCCATTTGGTCTTTTTGCTGGCATCTGGAAGAAGCATGGAACATCTTGGATCCCTTCCTAGAGCACAGTGACGTGTCCAGCCAAAGGATTGACCCTGCAGCTCCCCGTTAGCGAGAAGGTTTGTGAAATGCTTCCCTATCCACCGTTATTATCACCTCTCAGGCATTACAGCTTCATGCTTCATGGTTTTACCCTAACTGAACTCTTGCAGGAGGGATTGGATTGCTCTCCGTGTTCAGGGAGGTCTCCTGATGATTGCCGTGGCAGTGCAGAGGTGGCTTTATGATTAGAAGCTTTTCTGGGTTATGATTATGTCTTTTGGAGACAACAGATACTTCTGTCAGCGGTTGTAGCATCAACTTCCAGGGTGTATTTGGGAAAGAGTCTTTCCTTTGTTAAAACACCATCAGAACCTGTTCTTGGGAACGCTGGCAGGCACAGAGCAAGGAACCTATATCTCTGATGCCATCCAGTGTAGGCTTGAGTGTTCAGATGTTCATTGTGTGTGCACAAATTAATCCACAATTACCCCAGCTATGGTTGATACCTTTTTCTTGGCAGAAGCCTTATCTGCATCTCAATGCCAAGGGGAAAATTTGGGTTGGAAGGGACCTTCAAAGGTCATCTGCTCCAGGCCCCCTGCAATGAGCAACTATGCCCATAACCAAGAACACAATAACTTCTTGTGTAGATCAGAAGTGACCCTCAGAGGTTTGGTTTCTTTCATTGGAGACTTTACCAATGTGGTGCAGTGGGTTGTTACTGCTTTTCTTCTGTGTATCTGCTGTGAACACTGTGCTTGGAAGGAGTAGATGGACTATAACTTGGTCAGAGGGAGCTGTGTTACTTCGTTCCCCATCAGTGATGTGTGGGTTTCATATGGTCTTCAGGCTGCTGGCAGTAGGAGGTGCTGATGCTCTGACTTCATTATGTTACGTTCTCAGAGATGGGAGCTGTGCTCTGCTGAGGATCCCCTGTGTGTGGAGATGTGGGGATCTTTGAGGGGTTGAAATGTGTCCTTCTAAAGTGGTTCTCCATGAGCTCTTTTGCCTCTGTTATTCTCTGAGTTCCCTCACATAGAGCGCATCTCTGAGAAGGGGAATAAAGAGTTGAAGGGTTTGATCTAAAATTGAACCACTTTGCAGAGCCTAATTAAACGAACCCATGATTATGATGTAAAACCCTGTCCAGGCCTTCAAACAACTTCTGAAATACCCGCTTTGCTTGAGGGCCATGCCTAATCACCCTTGGAAAGAAGCGGGGAGCACCGGGTGTTGAAAGGCAATGGTTTGAGCTTGGCGAGGGAACCCGGTGACCACAAGTGTTGAAATTTGCACTGAGCACAAGGAGGGCTTTGATCAAAACACAGCCCAAATTTCCACATTGGGACTCGACCAAGAGCGCTAAGCTAGCAACAGGGAGAGAAGGGTTTGGAGAGACTTCAGAGGTTACAGCAGCAGTGTCACAGCCTGTAATCTCAGTGGAAGACTGGCTCGATGGTAATTAACAGCATAGTGATGTAATCCATGTCAGGACAATCCCTCCTGTGAGAACCTCTGGGCTCTTGGGGTCCTTTAGTTTCTTCCAAACTGCCTCATGCATTGAATGCAGAAGAAGAGGTTGAGATGTGGCCAAGGGAACGTGGGAAGGATTTTGGCCTGAGCTTTCCGGATGGAAGATCATGACACACTCCTCGTGTTCTCCATGAAGGACAGCGTGGAAACAGAGCTGTAGCACGTTAAAGAAACATCATTTATGGGGTCCTACGCTTGTTTGAAGCAGGCTTGGGACGCTCTTGGTGAGAGCTGACGAAGCAAGCAATAGCATGTTTTATATACAACATGTACAACAGTATGTTGTAGCTGTTGTTGATGGGTAGAAGTGTGGTGGTCTTGGTTATAATTTGTCAGGCTTTTCAGTTCAGAGTGGCTTTTGAGGAGCAGTGACCCTCGCTCCGATGGGGTGATCTGCAGCAGGGTTTCTGAGCTGTCAGCAAGTCTTTCTGGACTCTCAGTCCCTTTGTTCTGCTGTTACCTTTACACTGAATATGAAATGAGATAATGGTTCTGAGGGCTGTAGGTAGGATTGGCAGCAGATGAACGCTACAAAAACAAGGGGTGGCTACAGAAATACAGATGTATGTGTGAGGTTGGGCCAGGGCACATGAAGGTGGCTTCCATAGAGTAGGGCTCTCCAAGCCCCTGTGTCCCACACTGTCAGGGATGGAGCAGCCACAGCTTCTGTGCCAGCGCTCAGCACCCTCCCAGGGAACAGCTTCTGCCCAAGAGCTCATCTCAGTGTCCCCTCTGGCAGATTAAAGCCCTTCCCCTTGGCCTGGCCCTATAGGCCCTTGGCCAAAGCCCCTCTCCAGGTATCCCATAGCCCCTTTAGGCACTGGAGCTGCTCTATGGTCTCATCAGGGCTGCTCCATCCCATCTCCCCCGGTCTCTTTGTGCTTGGGATTTCCCTATCCCAGGGAATACTTGGAGCAGGTGGTAGGATTATTTTCTCCCCTTCAGTGTTTTACTCTTTTTGGGGGGTGTTAAAATCCTTTCTGAGAATGGACCTCAAAATTTCTAACGCAGGTATCCAGCTTTTTAGACTCTAAACCATTGACACTTCATTTAGATGGACTTGGGTACAGTGGTCCTGCTGCGCCCACTGAGTCAAGAGGAGCATATCCTGTGGCATCAGTAAATTATCCACGTGAGCTTTCTGAGCAGCTGCAGAGAGGAACATTTAATGAATAGAGGAGCAATTATCTTGACAACTAAGTCAAACTCACAACAATAACATGTTCCCAGTTACTGTGTGGTAGCCAGATGGTAACGTGGCCTGCTATTAAGGGCTTGGCTTGCCATGCTTGAGGTTACTGGCAGGTAATCAGTATGTTTTTCCCATTTGGAGGTTTGGATGTTGGTGTTTGGGGAATTAGGCCCACAGGGATGTCCAGTAGATGTTTCATTGTGAATGGAAGGCTTCTCTTTTTCATTCTTGCTAGGAAATACTTCTTGCTGTTGCCAAATATCAAGATGCAAATAGAAATATATGTGCTCTGGGGTCTGTTTGGCAACAAACGCGATGCTAAACCAGGCAGGAAGCTTTCCAGAACTTAATGTAGACACTCATGATTTGGTAGGACATGCTGTGCTGGTAACCTCATTGTTGTCTTCCAGTGTCACTGCTGGTTTTGGTCACCTCCTCCTGGGTACCAGCTAACCAGGCTGATGAATGTTGACAGTAGTGATCTGTGCTGGGTTTGATAGGTGGGTCTGATGTGCCAAGGCTCTGCGTGGTCCAAAACCAGAAGTAATGAGATGCTGATGGTGAAAGAGGCCTTGTCATAGAATCCCAGCCTGATTTGTGTTGGAAGGGACTTTTAAAGCTAATCCAGCTCCAACTCCTGCCATGGGCACGGACACCTTCCACCAGAGCAGCTTGCTCCAACCCGGCCTTGAGCACTGCCAGGGATGGGGCAGCCACGGCTTCTCTGGGCAACATCCAAATACAGAGAGGAGGTGTTTCATGTAACCCAGAAATCAAAGAGCCTGTCTCCAGGGCACTGAAGACCTGTGGATGCTTATTAGTTTAATCTGTGTCTTCCTAAATTGCCATCTAAATGTTTGCTCTCTGCCTGGCAGAGTTTGTGGTGTGCTGAGGGTAGGACACAAGTGAGGGCAAGAAGCAGCCTGAGGAAATGCTGAGCTTCACAACTGTGGAAGGGGCAGATTGCTCCCATCACGTTCAGAAGCTTTTTCTATGTCTGGTATAAACCAGAGTAGTTTGGGTTGTAAGGGACCTTCAAAGCTCACCAATGATGTTGGTAGAAATACTGTGCTAGAATTCCCAGGTATTGGAGGCATCCCTCTGAAATCCTGAAGGTCAGGCTAAAATGAAAACGCGTTCACTTGTTCTTGAACATGCATCCTGAAGACCCATGGGTGATCAGATGTCCCTGGTGGATCCCTTTGGCTGTGGGTGACTGAAGAACCTGCTTTGTTTCCATGGCATCCCTTTGTTTCAGCCCTTGGACCAGGTGATGCAGGTGTCCAGGGTAGGTTCGTTGTAGAGATGAAAGAAGCCCTTGCAGAGGGAAGCTCCCACCACCGAACCTAAGCTTAATGTGGACCTTTTCATGCTCTTACTAGAGAGTTTATGTATTGGCTCTGAGATTGCAGCTACCGATGTCGGTGTAGAGCAGGGAATGAGGATAATCATCAGGAAGCTGTTATGTGGCCTTCAGCAAAAATGCTCTCCCTCCTTGGCCTGGTTATGGTGCACATCTTTGAAGGAGACCTCATTCCTCACTGTGGCTGAAGGGGGGAATTTGCAGAGTAAGTGCTTTCATGTGCAGAGGGTTGAATGCTGGTGTGTGCTGAAGGGGTTGGTGTGTGGTGGTTGCCTCAAGTGGACATGGCTCAGGGGCCCTTCTGGACCTTCAGTCTGCTGGGCTTTTTCTTTCTAGTGAGCTATGGCGTGTTGTGTTTAGCACATGGCACAGGGGATACTCAGTGCTTCCATGAGACAACTGCAAAATGCTTGACCAAAAAAAGTGGTGTTCAACTCTATGGGGCTTTTGCAAGTTTAGAAACGTATCATAGAACACCAGGTTGTAAGGGACCTCAAAGATCAACTGGTCCAACCTTTCTAGGCTAAGCATGACCTAGACTAGATGTCCCAGCCCAGTTCATTCTGCCTTGCCCATCTGCTCTGCTTCTTCCAGCACCTCTTCAGGTATGAGGATGCCTTCAGCCTCCTCTTGCTGCCTCTTTGGTGGCCTCTCCTCTCTCAGGCTTTGGAAATACAATTTTGTTGTCCCATAGGTGATGGAATCGGGGTCCTGTGTATGTGTGAAGCCCACCAGTGAGCAGAGATGATGTGGCGATACTTTGCAAGGCAGTGGTTGAGTTATTGGAATAGTACTTGGAAGAGTACCGAGGGTCAAAAACCCTGATCTGCCCATGGGGTCTGTTTCTGATGAATTTCTGAGTTCCTTTAAGGATGAAGTTCTTGATTTGTTAGTTGCATGTCGCTAATGTCAGCAATTGCATATCAGAAGTCTGGTCTGGAAGGTGATGCTTGTGTCTGACTTCTCTTTTTAGTTGGGGTTTTGTAGGCTGCTTTTTAGACCCTCTTGGCATGTGGTCATCTTGTCTCTCTCTTAAACCACCCTTAAAAAACCCCAACCCAAACCTCAACGTTCCCAACACTCCAGAAAGCTTCATTTATAATACATTCCTACACTGTTGTGATGAGAAATTGTGGTCTCCTTGATTTCTAGACATCTGTTTTACTCTCACAACCAGTGTTAGACTGAGGTAGGAATTCCTGACATTGTCTAACAGGGTTTCTTCTTATTTTGTCCTAATTTTAATCTCTTTATTTGTTAATTTAGGTGATAACTTCGACGGTAGCTGCCACTTCTAACTAAAACTGGTGGTGGAAAATTAATCTCCTCGCCATCTTAATAGGAGGAGTAATAGAAGCGAATGTAGAAATGGAATTGAATAATAGCTTTGAAGACCATCCAGGATAGGAGGAAGGGTCAGTTCCTCTGAGGATGTGGGAAGTCACAGTTTCATTGGAAACCTCAGGAAAAACCAATTGGAAAGTGTTGTTTCTCCAAAGTGCTGACTGAATGTGGACTTCAGGCCGGGTCAC
The DNA here is from genome assembly GCA_032466535.1 of Forpus xanthops. NCBI lineage: Eukaryota > Metazoa > Chordata > Aves > Psittaciformes > Psittacidae > Forpus > Forpus xanthops. Next base: position 22,010 of record JASSUY010051987.1, on the reverse strand, counting down.
TGGATACTGTGTGGTAGCTCCCAAAGGCTGTGTGGTGGGATTAGTATGGAATTGAGTTGGAGGCTTTGCTTGACCCTGGTTTTGGTGGGCTCTCTGTGTCGTGCAGCTATGTGGGAATGCAAATGTGGTTGGTGATGTGTGAACTATCTAAACACATGACTGGGAAGAATCAACCGGGCTTGACATGAAGCAGAGGTGTGTGGTTTGGTGATGCCTCCTAAACTGGAGGTAGGGAAAGGAAGAAAAGGAGCAGGGTAGACAAAAGCTGATTCCTTATTCACCTTTTTTAAACTATGAGCAATTTCTCAAAGGTTATTGATTAGATGCAGTTATATTTTATGGTTATTAATTTCTTTAATGATAGATGCAAACTTGTCCAGTTCCCACAGTCACATTGATCTGGAATGCGTTGAGGCGGAGGAAGATCTTTACATGTGCTTCCTTCTGTTGGGTTTAGTTTTGGCATTGTTTGTTACTACTGCCCCTTTTCTATAACAGTATAGGATTGCTTTGTTCACATTCAGCTCATTTTCCCCTTATTAAATGGTTTACCATGGTGGCTTAATATTTTATTGCAATGAAGAACCAGAGAACGCATCCTCCTGCAGTGGAATGTGGGGTGGATTTTAAACCCTTCTGGTCATGTGTGGCTCTTCAGTGTCTTCCTTATCACTTTCCATCAGTGGATGTCTTTCCAGCCAGGCATGGTCCTCCCAGCAGCTGCTCTGAAGAACATGGCAGATAGGTTGATATGAGTTGCTAAAGGACACAGTGGGCTGGTTTTACAGATACACTGAGGAAGGGTGGAAGTTACCAAGAGGAATGCTTTTGGAGTCCTTTTGAGACACCTCTGGGTATGTAGGGTATCTGGGTAGGATGGAGTGAAAAAAGGATCTTTGATGTGCAACCAATTCCAACAGACCTCAGGGGGTCCTGAAGGAATGAGATTTCATATGGTCAGAATCCATATGGGAAGAGAGGGGCCTGTTTCTTTTCTCTGTCAAAGCAGAGGAGAACGCTTCTGCTTGGAGTGTTGTCTTCTATTATGGAATCATAGAATAAAACGTTTAATTTTTTGACCTGTCCTCTCCAGATGTTGCATCTTCTAGGACATAGAATAGCACAGGCAAAAATTGCAAGCAAGAGATGTATGAGCTTTACTGACCATCCTCATGACAAGTGTTAACGTTGTTTGACCTGCAAAGCATCACTTTGTGCAACGCAAGGTTTGCCTTTGAGTTTTGTGGTTTTATACAGAGGTTGTCCTAATATTGCTAAAGTTCTTAATGGTTCCGTTATACAAAGATGGGACAGTTTGAGTCTTGGTTAGGGATAGGAAACAGGATTTATATACAAGGCTTGAGAGACCTATTATCTCTGATTTGTGACGGAAGAGGATTGCGACCTCTGCTTCTCTGGGTGTTTGTTGGGAACCCAGATAGGAGCTACTGGTTTACTATAAGCAGCCAAAGGTTTGCTAAGATAGAATCCCAGTCTGATTGGGTTGGAAGGGACCTTAAAGCTAATTCCAGCCCCTTGCCACAGACAGGGACACCTTCCACCAGAGCAGGTTGCTCCAAGCCCCATCCAACCTGATCTTTAACACTGCCAGGGATGGCGCATAAAGATGCAATGGCAAAGGTCAAAGCTGGGCAGATGCATGGAGGTAGTGAGCTACTGGAACAATCCATTGGGATTTGTGGTGGACATTGCATCATTCCTGGCAAACCTTTCCAGTCAGCTTGGTTTTCCTAAGAGCTCTGTGTTCCAGGTCAACCACAACTACTGACCGTGTAGTAGGTATAGTGGCTGACCCCTTGTCTGCAGTTCTTCATGATGGCAGCCTACCTGACTACTGTGTTCTCTTAAAGCTTTATGACTATAGGAATAATAGATTCCTGCTTCATGTGGCAAAGACCAAATTAAAGAAGCAAAAGAAGAGTTTAAAGTTGAGCACAGCTTCAGCAGCCAAAGGTGTTCTGATTGGGACTCTGATAACTCTTGTTGTGTGGCCTTGGGCAAGTTATTAATCCACGTGTCCCTCAGTTTGCCAGTTTGTCTGACCCGGATAACTTCACTCACCTCAGAGGGATGACGTGTTTTTAACATGCTGTTAATGTAAGCATGGATTAATTACAAGCTTTTGATGACTGTTTTGTTTATAACAAAGGAGAATGGGTGTATTTAGAGTAGATGCCCATTTTCCAGACCGACCGCCTTTAACTCATGGGAGGTGTTTTGACTCTTCAAAAGAGGATTTTCTTGACTTGGGGCCACCGCTGTGGTGCTCTGTCCCGCCAAGTTCAATATTCTTCTGGGTAGAATAAAATGTGTTTATGGATTTTGATGAAACTTGGGAATTCTTGGATTGTTACATTTGCTGTGTTATGGGAAAACGGATCAAGTTCTGACTCATGGAGGAGAACTGAGCTTGGGGGGAAAGGGCAGCACTCTACATACCACGTTTGGTTTCCTGGCAAAGTATTCCTTTGGTTGTCTTTGGCATGTATTTGTTCTTGTCACATTATTGCTGTTGCATGGTCTCAGATGGTGCCGTTAAGGATGAGATGCTCTGAGTTTGCGCTCTTTGATATTGAGCATCAAAAGGAGCACGACCAGCAGGCCAAAGGAGGTGATTCTGCCCCTTTGTTCTGCTCCCATGAGACCTCCCCCTTGCAGCACTGTGTGCAGTTGTGGTGTCCTTGATGTGAGAAGGACATAGAGTCATGAGGATGATGAGGGGCTGGAGCACCTCCAGTGTGGAGCCAGGCTGAGAACATTGGGGCTGTTCAGCCTGGAGAAGAGAAGCTGTGTGGAGACCTCAGAGCAGCTGCCAGTGTCTGAAGGGGGCTTCAAGGATGCTGGAGAGGGACCCTTCATCACGAACTGTAGCAGTAGGACAAGGGGTGATGGGTTCAAACTGAAACGAGAAGTTCAGGTTGGATATAAGGAAGAGATTCTTCCCTGGATGCTCAGGTTGTGCTCTGCTCCCATCTCTCATGGTGGCAGCTCCTTCAGCTTTCACTGCTGTCTTGGATCCCCTCTCAACCTCTCAGTCTTCCCTGTTGTGTCCCCCTGACCATCCTTCAGTGTCTCAGTTGTGGATTTCATTTCCCTTAACATTCCCTTGGCTTTAGTGGTGCAAACACCTCAATTTTTTGTCATTGGCAGGTTTCTGTGCTGTTTTATGTCCCTCTTCATGAACATTTCGTGCCTTCCTCGTCTCTCTCTTCTCTGCTTTGTTGTTGTTTCTTCCTTTTTTAATGTTTGTTCCCTTCATTTCCTAAAGGATTGCAGATACAATCAGTGGAAAATAATTGCCAAGATATTCTTCAGTCTCCTGCTCTCTCCAAATATGAAGGTACTTTGCGCTTGATCAATCTGTTCACTTAACCCCCCTCTGATAACAACATGAACTGATTTTGTGGCACTAAACTGCAAACTGGAGTTCCCTGCCTGAGTACTCACAGTTCATTAACCTTGAAGAAATCATGTTAGAATCATAGGATGGTTGGGTTGGAAGGGACCTTAAAGCTGCTCCAGTTCCAACTCCTGCCATGGGCAGGGACACCTTCCGCTAGAGCAGTGTGCTGCAAGGCCCTGTGTCCAACCTGGCCTTGAACACTCCACAGTATGAAACCAGAGCAGGTTTTCCATGCATCTTCTTGAATCTGGACACCAGAACTAAATTCAGTGTATTAGAAGTCACGACCTATGCTTGTGCATCCGAATTGTACCATCTCCTGAACTAAACATGGTTTGCTCTCCTGCCTGCTGCTTCATTGTGTAGAAGTGCGAGAGGAGAAGTGCTTTGTACGTCTGTGCGATGATCTCCCATAGCAGTGCAGAAGAAGTCACTATTGAACAATTTGGTTTCGAGTTCTGCATTTCCACATTGTTAAAGGCGCAATACATCCTTAATGTGCTTTTAAAGGAAATCACTGACAAACTCAACCAGCCCTTTGTTTCTTCATCTGTCCTCTTCCTTCCCATATCATCTCTCTACACATCTTAACCCCATATTTTTGTTTGTCAGCTGGAGCTATTCTCTTGATGCCATTCATCATGTTCCCTTTTCCTTCCCTTATTGCCTCCTTAACTTCCATCTGAGCCAGGTTGCCTTTTAACCAGTGCGGCCGCCTTTTTCAGTTGTGACATTGTGGCTTTTGGAGCATCTAGGTCAAATGTTCTGAAGCAGTTTTCAATTAGGCTTTGTGTTTTTCTGATTGTGTTCTCTTTCCCAGCTGATTTAGCTCATAAATGTTTTCAGCTTGGTGCAACTAGCCCTTTTCAAGGTGTATGTGTATATATGTACCTATGTGTACGTGTGTGTACTGCTGGTAGCGCTATTTCAGTCCTAACTTAGTTGTTTTTTGTGTGCATATAGATCAATCCCCAAATGTGGTATAAAACATGGATACAGGTTAAAAACTCTTTTCCAAATGGGCACTAGCTCAGAGAATACTGATTTAGGGGCTTATTGTTTAGCAGATAGTGTTCCTGTAGTGAAGGGGCATCATCTCCAGCCCTTTGTGACGTTGTGAACAACCTCAGCTACTGCTGGACTTAACCTTGTGCTGTGTTACAGCCCAAAGGTTAGTGCCCTGTTAGCTTGAGAGTGATTAAAACAACTAAATGCTGCCTTCGTGCTGGCTTTTGATGTGCTTTGGTGCACTTCAACATGACTTTTGAGGTGAGACAGGAGAAGACAGCATTGCCTTGTGTGTGAGCTGCAAAGCTTGTGGAGCCTGTAGTGGGAAGTAGGAAATTCCATGTGAATGAACTGGAAAAGTGGAGGAAAGCTTAAGATACAGTGGAAGATCTAGGCAACATAACTGTAGGCTGGTCCAAGTCCAGTTAGGTCACTTGGAGATCTTTGCTGTAACCTTCACACCCGTGACCTCAAACTGGGTAACAGTGGTGGTGGAACAAGCTGGAGAGGGTTGCAAGGGTGGAGGTGAGGCAGGAAAACCATACGGGAGAACCTACATGTAACAGCCACCCATGAGAGAAGAACCTGAACCACTCTTCCACCCGCACAGCCCTGGTGAGATGTCCTGCACCAGGCCAGCATCTCTGCAGGGATGTGCACTACACATATGCTTAGATTAAAGAAGCCCTTCCCTGGGAGGGTGCTGAGGCACTGGCACAGGATGCCCAGAGAAGCTGTGGCTGCCCCATCCCTGCAGTGCTCAAGGCCAGGTTGGACCCAGGGCCTTGGAGCAAGCTGCTCTATGGAAGGTGTCCCTACCCATGGCAGGGGTTGGAGCTGGAGGAGCTTTAAGGTCCCTTCCAACCCAAATGAGTCTATGATTCTATGAACTCTTGGCTGGATCAAAGCTGCAGCATCAGAGATGCATTTGGAAGCTTGGATGGGAGGGTCTGTCCCAGATTACCCCCCAGCTGACCTTTTCCTTGAGTTGGATGGAAGTGATCAGTGCCGCGAATGTAAATGATCAGCAGTTGGGCTCCATCTGCAGCTTGTTAATTACCCGTTCACACAATATGTTGTTAGGGGTCATCTGGTTCCAGTTTCACCATAAACAGAAGTAAATGTTGAGAACATACTTTTCTACATCCAGTTTCACTTGTTGTGGATGCTTGAAATACTTCGCAACCCACATCTTTGCGTTTGCGAGGAGGGCTTTTGGCCAAAGAACCCGGCGACCAGTTGGGATTTTGTTTTTTTTTTTTACTTGAAAAAGTGCCCCGGGGGTTGCATTGTAGGGGCTTTTCCTTATGCAAAACATAAAAGTATTGGGTTTTAAAGAATCACAACCATCTCTTTCATTAAAATCAGCTGGAGTCCCAATAAACAATCAGCTCCGATGTTTTCCCAAATGTTTGCTGTGATGCTGATGCTATTTTTAATGATGTTTTTTGAAGAAGTGTCTTTTCTCCAACATTTCTTGGCTTATAAAGTAAAGAAGTGACCAAGTAAATCATTAGAAATGTCCGTGTATCGAGCTCTTTATTGTAACATGATTAAAACCTACTGGCCATGCGAGTATGAGACTACTTCCGTAGCAGCATCTGATGACTTCTGCTGTTTGTCTTATGGTGAGAACTTCTTATTTCATTACCAGCTCTTCTCAAAGACTCTTCCAGCCTGTTTATGCATTTGGTTTATATCAGTTGAGAGCCATGCGTATAGGGAGAGATGCTGAAAATGCTGCAAAGTAGCAGCGAGGCACAGAAACGTTGGTTCCTATGCACTGGGGCACGTTCCACTCCACAGCAGCCTTTGCTATTGTCATTCTTAGACCTTATTCAGAGTTCTATTGCAGTTTTGGTACCTGGTACCAGATTTATTTGCTGATGTCAAGAGTAAACCCAACAGCCCACAAGTAAAGAGCACCAAACCCATGTTTTGCATCCAAAGTTACATTGCCCCTGCCCATGGCAGGAGGTGGAACTAGATGATCTTTAGGGTCCCTTCCAACCTAAACCAGTCTGTCATTCTGTATGGGGTTTATGCAAAACAAGTCAAGCTGGCTTTGTAAAATATGTAAGGTGAAGACTTGTTCTTGCATGCTGGAGTTGAAGAACGTTGGAAGATATTCTAGCACTGCTTCTGGATAGTGCCAAGTGTCTGAGGAAAGTACTGTATAGAAAGAACATGGTGCTATGAGAAAGCCATAATGATGTGGAACCTCTCTTTGATGTGGAGAAAAATGGGGTGGGAAGATGAAATTTGGGGTTTAACCTCCTCCAGCACTCACTGGTGAGTCTGATCAGCTCAGGGTATGAACCATGAGCCCTGTTTCAGTCAGTCTAGCTGCTGAGGCAGGCAGGTCGCATGGTTAGATGTCCACTTTTGCCAGAGGCATGGGATGTAGAGGTTGGATGGGCAGACATGTCAATGGGGGTCTGTCAAAGACAGCAGCTGAGCTGTGGATTTCTTCCTTGTTCTCATCTATGAACACCAAAACCCATCTCAAAGCTGTTGGCAAACAGTCGCGCTTCTGGGTGCACAAAGCTCTTGTCACGCGTGTTTTGCATGGCTCAAATCATCCTGTGCAGCCAAGCAAGGAGTTACTGTGCTTCTGGGTTTTGGCAAGGCAAAGTGGAGTGTGCCCAAGCCTGAGGAATGTGTGGAGATGGTGCCCAGTATTGGAGTTCAGTTGACATATTCACCATAGGAAAGGAAAGAAGGGAAAGAAAATTTGCTGGAGTAGCTTCTGTGTTGCTTGAAGCCTGTTATGCTTCTGGTGAATGATCCAAGCCATGAGCGCTGATGGGCTAAATCCACATAATGACTTTGTTTTTCATCTCTTCCAGGGTTATTTGTGTTGTGGGACTTGAGAGTGATATCAGATGCCTGGTTTTCATGAGCCTCTGGGGCATTCAGCTGGTGCAAAGTGTGCAGATAAGGATGTGAGATTTCTGCTTGGTGTTAACGTGTTTTCGTGTTTCTTGAGGGATGTGTATGGTATAACCTGAGTCCTCAGGTGGATACAATATATTTCAACTTGCATTTAGGTCTCCTGGCTTAATTTAATTAGTATTTGTAATTATCAACAAAGAGTACCCTGGGAATAGGTGAGGATCAAGCGTATTGGGGCTGTTCAGCCTGGAGAAGAGAAGGCTGCATGGAGACCTCAGAGCAGTCTTCCAGTATCTGAAGGGGGCCTATGGGGCTGCTGGGGAGGGACTCTTCATGAGGGACTGTAGTGAGAGGACAAGGGGTAACGGGTTCAAACTGCAACAGAGGAAGTTTAGACTGGATCTGAGGAAGAAGTTTTTTACTGTAAGGGTGGTGAGGCACTGCAGTGTGTTGCCCAGGGAAGCTGTGAATGCTCCATTGCTGGCGGTGTTCAAGGCCGGGTTGGACATCACCTTGGGTGTCATGGTTTAGTGTGAGGTGTCCCTGCCCATAGCAGGGGGGTTGGAACTGGATGATCTTGAGGTCCTTTCCAACCCTAACTGTTCTATGATTCTATGACCCCATAATCAGTTTTGGTTTCCTGCTGACATCTTCCTTTGTGACAAGAGATTTCTTGGGTTGCTTCAAATACACTATGGAGAACTTCCTGTGCTTCCTAACACTCAATTTTAGTTGTAGCCAGTGCACCTGTAGGAATCTGTGGTCTTCCTGGGGCCTTCCTACCTTCTGAGCTTAGCTGGAGGATCCTCAGCATTGAGGTGCCACCTGTACCCATTGCTTTAGACAGGCCAAGCTGCCTGTGCCTGTAAATGGGTGGAAGGAACTTTGCCCTTGTCCTCTACGTTAAAAGGCAATTGCTTTTCTTGGGTGATCCTGCTCAGCAGCATTATCTTCCTCCTGGCTTTCTAAGTCCTGAGCACTGAGAGTTTTCACTAGACCTCCCACTAGGATGGCTGTTGTGTCAGAGCCACTAGAAGGCCTTTCTTGGTGGGTCCATTCAGAAGATGAATGGTTTTCTGAAGTCTCTGTGAGCATTAGTTTGGTGACTTCTTAAACTCTGAACTGCCTTCGTTCCCTTTTGCTTTGTTTTCTTCTAAACCCTTTACAGTGGGCAATCTTGAGATCTGTTTTGCTGAAAGGACTTGGGAGGAACCTGAGATGGGCTTTTATGTTGAGATTTGTATCTCTTTCCACGCGTCTTCAATGGCTTGTTGCTGAGTTCTTACTCGTGTTTTGCTGAGGAGACTGAACAAGTTTGGGAGGACACCACGATGATCAGTGCCTACTTCCCATTTGTGCTGTTGACATCTGTAGAGGAGAAGCATCCATCAAGAGAACGAGAATTCATCACTGTCCATGAGAAAGGGCAGTAGCATTGTTGAAGCCTGATGGGAACCCTTTGGTAGTGAGTGCCTTCAGGGATAAATGCAAATTTATGCTGGCTTTTCAGACAGACATAGCCCAGAAGTCCCTTTCAAATCAGAAGATGGAAAGATTGTTTTATCTTTAGTAACTCTTTCCAGAAGACCTACAAAGCTTGTACATGAACCAAAGCTTCTCTGTATCTGGGGCTTGCATCCATAGTCACTTGTTTTCTATGGCTTTGTGGTGGAGCTGGAGAGTTGATCTTAAGATGTGGATCCTAGGATCCTTTAGTTGGTAGATTGGCCATTTGGAATAGCAGTTGCCACCTTTTCTGGAGGGAAGGAGGGATGAAAAGTGTTTTATGATGCTATTGAGAAAGTATATTGGTTCCAGATACGGTGGCTTCAGCACTGTGGGAAAACAAGCTTTCTTTATGGCAGAAACAAACTGTGGGGGGATTGCTTCATTGGTCATTCCATGAAGGGCTGGCTTGGGGCATGGGAATGGCTTGAAGTCATAGACCAGATACGATGCCCCCACCTCGTGTTCCTTCTCTTCCTTCAAGATCTGTTCTTAATACAAGCCCACAGAAGTTGTTTACCAAAGTGTCTCGTGGTTTGTGTTCAACAGAGGATGCTGCCCTGTAGAGTCCTAATAGCCCATCAAACTTGTATTTCTGTTTGACCGCAGTTAGGCAAATATCAATACTGACATTTCTTTGTAAAGAGGGTAAGGCCACGTTGACCACTGTATCCTCATAAATAAGTACATTTCACAATGTACCACAACACCCAAGTGTTCACAAAGCCATCCTCTCCAGAGCATGGCATTCTAAGATCTACTTGGTCATTAAGTTGACCATCTTTGTGTGGGGACTCCTAAAGTCCTGGAGTGAATGGATGGTGTTTGGCCATTCCTCCTCAAGGAGGCTGCTGTCCCCATTGCCCTCCTTCTGGCATTCACCTACCTATTGAGCTGCTCCTTTACTTAGCATTGTGTAGGTCTTCCGAATTGTCATCTTCCAGGAAAAAATTTCCTTCTTTTCACAGACCTTTCATTGCTTCTGCTTGGGTTCATAGAATTATGGAATGGTTTGGGTTGAAGGGCACTTAAAGCTCCTCCAGCTCCAGCCCCTGCCATGGGCAGGGATACCTTCCATAGAGCAGCTTGCTCCAAGCCGCTGTGTCCAACCTGGCCTTGAGCACTGCCAGGGATGGGGCAGCCACAGCTTCTCTGGGCACCCTGTGCCAGCGCCTCAGCACCCTCACAGGGAACAGCTTCTGCCCAAGAGCTCATCTCAGTCTCCCCTCTGGCAGTTAAAGCCGTTCTCCTTGCCCTGTCCCTCCATCCCTTGTCCAAAGCCCCTCTTCAGGTTTCCTGTAGATCCTTTAGGCACTGGAAGCTGCTCTAAGGCGTCCCCAGAGCCTTCTCCAGGCTGAACAAGCTTGTCCATCCCTCCTGAAGAAGCCCCTTGTCTTTTCTTCCCTTGTAGAACTCCTTGCTCACACTGGTGCTCTCTGTCTTGAACTCCAGCTGCTGTTCCTGGCTTTCTGTGCAATCTTCTAGACAAGCCTGTTGATGTGTGATGTGTGGGCTCACTTAGCACCACTTAAACTTCCAAGTTGTTCCCAAGCATCTCTCTTGAAGTAGCTCCGTTCTCTCAGAGACCAGGCAGTAGCCCTGGTCAGTGAAACATGCTTTAAATTGGGCTGTTGCTGTTACCCTGGAGGAGGGTTTATTGATAGCTTCCCACAGTAGCACCTCATAAGCACGAGGGCTCTTGTTTTTACCTTCTGTTTCACATTTAACACGCTGGAGGAGGAATTTCCTCCCCCAGTTAGGAGAGCAGCCAACTTCCTTTTCGCATGTTGCGTTGCAGCATCTCCCAAGGTTATTTTTTAATGCCTTGTTTTACTCCAGCTCTTGGCTGGCAGGAGGTGATTGCCGACTCCAGGCTGGGCAGTGCAGGAGCTGTGATCAAGGGGCAGAAATCTTGTCTAATGTCCAGCAATGGCTGCTTGGAAGAAGGCTTAGCATCAGTGTTCCATGACCCTTGGGGTCGGTGAGGGGGCAATGTCCTACCACAGATCCTTTTATCCATCCAATTCATTGCACAAGTTTAATCTCCTTTTATATTTGATGATGCTTTTTACCCCCTTGAGAACCTTCAGTAGCATTTGTGCATAGTTGATCATCACACAGCCAAGACCAACACTTCCGAATGGCTTATGGATGTGGAGAAATTTGCACTAGGTTACATCCACAGTCTGATAGTTTAATCTTAAGCTCCAGTTGTGTTTTCAGTCTTCTTAACAGCACAAGGTGAGGGTACACAGCAGCATGGATCGGTAGTTGGGACCCGTGTTAGGTAGGCTGATGCTGCACTGTATGGATTTGTGTGTTGGGTTACCTTCATCAATCTTATTAATGCATCTGGCTGTTAGAGTTTAAACTTATGTGTGCAAACCAGAGACATAGTGTTAAAGGTTTAGAAACTATTTTGTCCAAAACTTAGAGTTTCTTCTTTAGAACCTTCTTGCGTTGGGGTTCTTCTTGCGTTGGGGTTCTTCTTGCGTTGGGGTTCTTCTTGCGTTGGGGTTCTTCTTCTTTCTAATTATATGACTTCCCAGTTGCAAATAAATTAGCCTGTATTATTTTTCAGATTAGGCTTGTTTCTTCTTTTCCTCCTCATCCCCACCAGCTAAAGAGATACTGAATCCATGTGTGGTTTGTGTTGAAAGGGACCTTAAAGCTCACCCAGTTACCCAGTTCCACCTCCTGCCATGGGCAGGGGCACCTTCCATAGAGCAGCTTGCTCCAAGCCCCTGTGTCCAACCTGACCTTGAACACTGCAGAGATGGGGCAGCCACAGCTTCTCTGGGCACCCTGTGCCAGAGCCTCAGCACCCTCATAGTTAACAGCTTCTGCCCAAGAGCTCATCTCAGTGTCCCCTATGGCAGGTTAAAGCCATTCCCTTGTGCTGTTCCTACATCCCTTGGCCAAAGCCCCTCTCCATGTTTCTTGTGGCCCCGTTTTAAGCACTGGGAGTTGCTCTGAGGTCTCTCTGGAGCCTTCTCTTCTCCAGGCTGAACATGCTTTCTTTTTTAATAAGTCTGCTTGAAAGGCTACCTAAGGTGCATGTTTCAACTTAAGGAAGAAAGGATCAGCAGACAAATCACCCTTCTTTGTGGGTGTGTGTCTGTAGCATATTGCTGACTTTAATAACGTGTTCTTTAAAACATCCCTGGAAAAAGGAAAAGGATCAGACATTTTACTAGCTGCACGCTAAGTTAACTTTGGGTTGAGCAGCCCTTCAATTAGCCATGCAGCAACTAAAGTCAGTGTCTGTGTCCTTCAATGACTTGGACAGAGTTGGAGTCTTTCACTTAATCATTTATAACTCGTTGCAGTAGCTCTTCAAAGTCAACGCAAATCTTTGGAGAGTGCTTTAGTACTAAACAAGAAATTAGTAGCATATTTTGGCTGTTTTGCACATTGCAACTGCGCTCAGACCTGCTTATTTTCATTAGTTCATCGTTGTAAGCCTGCTTTAGGAGCTGAAAATCAAGCTGTGTTAGATCTGACCTCAGTGGTTCGTAGAAATGCATCACAGAGGATGGCCAATGTTTGCTTTACTTTTCCTTATGTTCTTCTCTGTGGACAATCTGTGATTTAGCTCCCAAAAGGGTTTAAATACATAGGGAAGGATGTATGTGCAAACTATTGTCCAAGACAAAGCTCTTGAGTTTTCCAACGTACTTCTGAAGCACCCAGACCATAGAATCTCAGACCAGTTTGGGTTGGAAGGGCCCTTAAAGCTCCAGTTCCAGCCCATTGCCATTTACAGGAACACCTTCCACTAGACTAGGTTGCTCAGATAACCTTAAATGAGAAGTTACTTGGCAAACAGAGGATGTGATTTGAATTCAGTTGTGGATCTGGCCCTTAAATGACCTGCAAGGCTTTAGGATGAAATTGTGTTTAATATTTCTTCATTTCTATTGAAGTATCTCCAAACTGTTTTAAGAGCAGCACTATTAGGAGTTTGGGAGATGGGAGGACCTCCCTTTTCCACTTCACTTGGAAAGGGAAGAAAAGGCACTTTGGAATTTATTTGAAGGATGAGGAGGTTCCAGGTCCCTGAAGATTTTCTGATTGTTTGCAGCAGCAAAGCTTTGGGGCTGTCCTTCCATGGGCTCTACCACTCACTGTGCTAGGGGTAAAATAAGGGCTCTTTTTAGGTGTGAGTCCTCCCTGCATCCACCCCTGGAAGCTCTGGGCGATGTGTCCATCTCCAACATTGCTGGACAAGGGTGAGGAGCAGGGCAGAGAGGTTTCTTTGGGGTTGTTTTGAGGGTTGCCTGCAGTTCTGTCTCCCATCATTTTTCTTGCTCAACCATCCCCTGATTGCCCTGATCCCGTTTTGTGGTTCGGTTATGAATGTGAGAGGCTGCCCTGTTTCAAAGGAACAAATAACTCTGCAACAATACCCAGGAGCAAAGAAAAGTGCTCTCTTTTCATCCAAGAAGAAATGACATTTAGAAGATTAAACATGACTTGGAAATTCAGTCCAGCTCAGGTTCTTTGCTTGTCTTTGTGCAAAGCTCTAACCGGTGGCTTAATGGTTGGTTCCTGCTTTTGGAAGGTGTGGTTGTAGCTCAGATGTTACACAGGAATCCATTTGCCCATCCTGTCTTGGGAAAAACACGTGTAAATCCTGGATCTGTAAAGAAAAGGCAAATCTATGGAGCTGGAAATCAGTTGTAGGCTTAGATGTTACTTAAAGCCACATCAAAAACTCATGGTCCAGGGACTGCTGTTGTTGTTGAAGATGTGCCTGTACATATCCCAATGAATGTGTTGTCACCCTCTGCCATCCTGACCAGTCCTGGGTGTGGACCACATTGGTTCTAAGGTGAGGAACACTCCCCAAGTGACTGCCATGAAGTTTTCAAAGGAGAGCAATGTCCAAGTGAGCCATGAACTGAAGCACACCTGAACCTCCTTCGCTGACTGCTCCGGCGCCTGTTGTCATGAGACCCCAGTCTGGTTGGGGTTGGAAGGGACCTTAAAGCTCCCCCAGCCCCAATCCCTGCCACAGGCAGGGACACCTTCCACTAGAGCAGCTTGGTCCAAGCCCTGTCCAACTTGGCCTTGAACACTTGTTGGACTCTTCCCCGTTGCTGTTTTAGCTGATGGTCAGCAGCCTCGGTTGGGTTTGCATTGGTATGAAACTTGACTGACACTAGAAGAAGACAATCACGGTTTGGTTGTGTTGACTTCTAATGACTTTTTCCTTCATGTAATGTGTTCCTCATGATACAAAGTTACGTTCTATTCCTAACCTTGTCCCTCATGGAGTCACTCCCTACTCTTAAGTGTAGTTTGGGGGCAGTACCAGTGCCTTGCTTGAGCGCTTTGAGGGGTCACCTTCCCACCTTGTGGAAAGCAGGTGCAAACCCTGTTGACTCCAGATGGAGGCACAGCAGTTAAAAACCCTATTGAATTGTGTTCTTCGTCTTCCTTTACCAACCTCATATTGGAGCTAGACAAAAATGTACTTTAAAAATGCATATTTTTATCCCTATTTATCAGAAGCCGTTACGTGCAAAACAGGGATGGCTCAATTCATTTGCACATTACTGAGCTATGGCCAGGGATGCCACACATGTGCCAGTTGCCTGGCTCTAATGGAAGACCTCCCAGCTCAGTTGAGAGGTGCTTTATTCTTTTAAAAGGTATATAAATCAAAATTGGAAAGGGCTGGAGGGGAGGTGTGAGATTTTTCTGGTGTTTTTGGACTTCAGAGTTATGGTTTTTATCCTTAATAGATTTATAATATGCAGGTCCCTTTATTTGTTTCTATAAAATTAACTAGTAAATGTAAAATGGGAAAAAAAAAAGGCTATAATAGGAACCAGCCCATCTGTGCCAATGCTGTATGAAAGGTAGACAAGGGCACTTTTCCCTCTGCCAGGTTTTATGTTGGAGGGTTATAAAACAAAGTTGGAGGAATGCTCCCTTTCTAATTGCCCTTTCTCTTGGTACAAGCTGCTGTTTATGTTGGTCTTTGGAAAATGGGATGGTGATGTTGAGGTCTGTGAGCAAGCAGAGCTTGCTTATGTGGGAAGGAGGATGCCTGAGCTGGTGGCCAGGAGAAGGGCTGGTGAGCTGGTAGGTAGAATGATAGGATGGTTAGGGTTGGAAAGGACTGCAAGATCATCCATGGGCAGGGACAATGGGCAGGTAGCACTGTTGGCTTTTCCTCTGCTAATTCACCCTATATAAAGTTCTTAGCATTTCAATCCTGCAAATCCTATTGCTGCCAATGGGACTTTGGTCCTTTTGTTATTTCTTTGTTAATGTTTTCTGAGGAAGGAGTTCTTTACAGCATCCGTAAACCAATGCTGGCATGTTCCTACTGAGGGATGGACCCCTTGGCGTGTGGATGAAACCTCCACCTAAACGCTGAGTCCTTCCTGGCTGTTCATGTTACATTAGACATCCTTTGCTTGATTGTTTTCTTGAACGTGGGTTATTGGGTGACGCGGTGAAATGAAACAGAGGAGTTCTGTGATGGTCAGTGAGGGACCCAAGTGCAAAAGAGCTTTGTGAAAGCTAATGGATGCTTGAGGGATTAAAGCTTGTTTGTACTGAGATGGTTGTGTCCTCATCCAGATCATTTAAAAGTGCCCTCCCTCTCTTCTTTTTTCTCATTCTCATTTTTCTTGCTATTGCTTCCATGCTGTTGGGAGTGTGGCAGTGGTGAAATGGTCTGAAATGTCAGCCTTTAAATCAACATAAAGGGCTTGATGGGGGTAAGGAATGATGCCCTGGAAACTGGGCGTCTTCTTATGCTTGAGTATGCTTTAAAACCGTTATTTGAAGGGGGAGAAGCAGAATTAGAGCTTTGAAAGAGTGCCTCCAGGTTGGGCTCCTTTTGTGTACCACATGTTGCTCGGAAGGGAGTTTGTCACCAAAGAGAAGGGCTGATTTATAAACCCCTAGCATGGCTTCAGTGAATTGAGCAGCAAGTCCTTTTGCAGCGCTGTGTCTGCAGGCAGGATGGGCTCATGGCACACATCGCGTCTTTGACAAGTACTTTGGACAGAAATTTCAATCCAAAATAATGGGTTATTTTAACCCTTGCTAAGGTACCCTAATGAAAGCAACCTACTTGGGAAGTACCTAGCACTTGTGACTGCTGGTCAAGTCAGTTTAGTGTGTTAGCACCCCATCTTCTGTTTAGGATCCTTGCATAGGGAATTCAGAGGGAGAACTACTGGAAGAGTACTAAACGTGCATCTCTGAAGGGGTCCAGATTCAAACCCCCACTCTTGGCCTTAGAAAAGTGATGTCGCTGTGCTGTAATCTCAGAATCAGAGAGTGATTGGGTTTGGAAGGGACCTTAAAGCTCCTCCAGTTCCAACCCCTTCTATGGGCAGGGACACCTTCCATAGAGCAGCTTGCTCCAAGCCCTGTGTCCAACCTGGCCTTGAGCACTGCAGGGATGGGGAAGCCACAGCTTCAATGGGCATCTGTGCCAGCGCCTCAGCACCCTCACAGGGAAGAACTTGTGCTTAAGAGCTCATCTCAGTCTCCCCTTTGGCAGGTTAAAGCCATTCCCCTTGTCCTGTCCCTCCATCCCTTGCAGATAACGTTTGGGGTGGGAATACAGCTTTTCAGGCTATTTTGTTATGGCGAATTTCTGTATTGAAGTTCCACGTGATCACTTCTGGGCAGCCACAGCTCCTCTTTTGCTCTGTATTGTACTAATAGTGAATAATAGTAATGTAAAGTCATCATGCAGTATTAAAACACTTGTTCTGTGAAATATGCATTTAACTGTTTACATGCTTTTGGTCAAATCATGCTTTCTGAATATATAAGTAAAGCTCATGAAATAAGCTTGATGGGATCAAAAGATGCATGTTTGTATTTAGCAAATGGCAGGGCTGAGCTGAGCTTTTTCATCTCTTGCTTTTTCAGCTGAGATGTTGGGAATGAGCATGTTTTGACCAAGAGGGGCAGGCTTCAAATAACCAGAAACCAAGGGATGCTATTGAGGCCACTGTGTCCGGAAGAGCCGATGGCTCTTCTCATTGCTATGGTGCATATATTGTCTTTTGTGAAGCAAGAAGTGGACAGCTCTACCAACCTTCTTTCTGCCTTCCAGCTCCAGTTGTCTCCTTGGTTAAGATGGAAACGTGTTGAGGTCAAAGACTTAATATACAGAGTTTTGTTGAATGGTTGGGCCAAACATGATGTGTATCATTAGCAAACTGGTTGGGTCATGCGGTAACAACGATGCTGTTGTCTAGCCAATGACTTGCAATTTATATTGAACTGTAAAATAGATGGGATTCAGCCTCGTGTCTGATGAAATCGTATTTGTGTCTCATACTCATCCCTCTGTCAGCACTGCAGGAAACTGTATCTGTAGGAGTGAGGTCCTGGCTCTATCAAGGTAATAGGAGAGCTTGCTTTGGGTTTAACAAGGCCAGGATCGTCACTGTGTGGATTGAGGCCAGGTAGACATTGGTCAAGTTGAGCCTAGGAGCCTCTTAGGTGGTTGAAGGAATAGGTAGATTGTAGGGAAGTGGGGAGGGAGGTAAAGAAAAGGAGAATAAGAGGATGTATCACACCTTCAGGTCACTTATTTCTGGCTGAGGAGTCCTCTGCAGTTTCCCCGTTAGCCTTTAGAGGGCAGATTGTGTCCAATAAATGGATGTAGGGACTTCGAGTTTTCCGCTTGTGAATTCTGAAAGTTTGAAGACTCTGAATGTGATTTTTTCCCCCCCTTAAATGTGTGATTTTAATTCTGTAGTAACTTGTGGTGCTTGAAAGGATAAATGTCATGGCAATTTACAGAAGCAAGATGAGATCGAGTTTTGATTTATCTTTGCGTTTACGCTCTAGCTTCAATCCCAAAAGTTGTGATGCAAGCGAAATGTTCTTTATTGATGTGGAGAGGAAAATCATGGGAACATACTGCAGCAGAGGAGAACTGTGCAATGTGTGGACTGAATTAATTTGTACGTTAAAAAAGACCACCAAAACATCGTTTGAGTTTGGAGTGTGGGTTTTGGAGGGTAATACTGTGGGATGAATGTGTAATTTCATTCTCCTCTGCTGTAATCATGTCTCTAAATCCTCAAGCCTCATGCCCAGCAGTTTTATCCTTGGGGAACAACTGCTTAGAAGAAGCCTCTTTATCAACAGACTGTTCCAGAGGGATCTGTGTGAGAAGAAGGAAGCCAAATGCAATTCAAGCTTTTCTGTAAAGTCTCTTCCAAGGAAACTTTTCATATGGAGACTTAATGCCCCTCGTAGTCAACATGCTTGGAGAAGCAGCGCCTAATTAATTCTGCCATTAATTAAAACCAGAAATAGCAAACTAACGTTCTGCTTTCTTCTGCTGCTACCCTAAAGCTCATGGATCATGGAGAACATGATGATTGGTGAAGAGGTTCTTAACAAGATGAGCTGGTCTTTGTGGCTCAGCCCTTATGGTATCTGCTTTGCGGGCTTCTCGTCAAGAGAACCATAGGGGTTATTCCTAAAGGGGATGAAATATTCTTTGTTTCAAGAAGGGTTTCTCTCTGTATTTTTTAGTTCGTTTTTAATCTTCTGAAGGTGGAGTTACTGCTATCTGTGTTTCCCAAGAGATGTCAACCAGATAGAAGGGGTTGCTTTGTATGTTAGGAATCAGTCTTTAACTGCAGTGATCCTTACCTCTGTTACATGGCATTGGGGGGTAAGGGAGGAGCAACTGATGTCATCAAGGTGGACTTGTGTAAAGCATTTCACACTGTTCTGCATGACATCCTTTTTTCTGAAGGGGAGAGACATGGATTTGATGGGTGGATCACTCCGTGGGCAAGAAATTGGCAGGATGGTGGCATGCAAAGAGCTGGGGTCAATGGCTTGATGTCCAAGTGGACACCAGTGACGAGTGGTGTTCCTTAGGGGTTGGTGTTGGGGCTGGTGCTGTTTAGCATCTTTGTTGGTGATGTGGACGGTGGGATTGAGCACTCTCAGCAATTTGCCAATGACACCAGGCCATGTGGTCCAGTTGACATGATGGAGGGAAGGGATGGCATCCAGTGGGACATGGATAGGCCTGAGAGGTGGAAACATGTGAAGCTCATGGAGTTCAACAAGGCCAAGTGCATGGTCCTGCGCATAGGACAGAGCAATCCCAACCACAAACACAGGCTGGAGGAGACTGGGTTGGGCAGCCCTGGAGGAGAAGGACCCCAAGAAGCCAACCATGTCCTGGGGTGCATTACCAGCAGCATGACCAGCAGGTTTGGGGAGGGATACCTTTGGGTGCATCTTGGAACAGATGAGTCTTTGGTGCCAGTGTGTTGTATGACATTACTTTGAGCCATTGCCAAGAGTGTATTAGTACAGACTCTGTATCATGGAAGAAGGTTGGGAGAGAAGGTCCATGCCCTTGCTTGAATTGGTGGAAGGCTGCCCACTGCTTTGATGCAGTTGAGGACCAGCTGTGGAACCGTTTATCTCAGGTTATTGCAAGCACGGTCAGGGATAGTTTCTAACTGCAGCTCTGAAGCGTATCTGCTCTGCAGATCTCCCCGGAGCTGAGTCCAAAGAATTACAAGCTGCCTTGTGGAAAAGCCAAAACTATGTTTTCTCCAAGACTCACCATTCAGGGCTTTCCTCTTGTATTTAGATGAGTGTCGGTGTGGTCCAGGGTAATCAGAATCATCTCAGATAGGTGCTTTGAATGTTGCTGCTTTCCCAGAAACTTGAAAAAGCCCCAAACCAGACCCGAGAAATGGAAACAAAAGCAGAATCTTGAAAGGAAAGTTATCTCCAAAATGCTTGACAAGGCTCAGAGAGAGGGGGAGTGAAACAGTGGTTTGGGAACTCCCACAGAGAATGGAATATGAGGGTTCAGTCTGAGGCTGGGCCATGAGGGTTACCTCTTCACTGAATAACTGAGGGTCAATGCAGCAAGGTCAGTAAGTGTGGAGCAGAGTCCCAAGCACTGAGGAGCAGTAATCCTTGTTTAATGTCTTCTGGCTGTGTGAGCAACCCTTCCACTGTTATAATACATGACACATAACATGGGGTTATGAGGCAGTGTGTTCATTGGTGTACAAGGAGCATGAAATGTCCTGCACCTCTTAGGCTGGGCGTTGTTCATAATGGTTGGACTTGATGGTCTTAAAGGTCTTTCCCAACCTAGTTTATTCTGTGACAGTGCGAAGTTAAAATGAGAGTTCAACCACTTGGGAACGTTGGAATCATTTGCCTTACTGTGGTTTATAGGAGCGTGTGATGGCCCCGTAGTGCGTGGGATGCAGGGCTGTGGTATCTCCAAGCTGAAGCAGCAGTTGTAAGCACACTCCAGTTGATTTTCCAGAATTAGCCATGGATCAAACTGCGGAAGGCTTCCCAGTAAAACACACCTTGATCCTTTTGTGACATCTTATCCATGACTTCTTACTCTGAATTCCTATGGGTGAGATAGTTGCAACTTCCTTGGGCAAGGTCGGAGGTGTACAACAACCACTGGAGAGTTGCCCAAGATGATATAAGGAGAGGTGAGGGTTTGCGTGCTGTCACTTGCTGCTGGAGCTGCCTCCAGGCTTTGATTATCGAGCTTGAAATGTTCCCGTGTTAGAGGTGATGGCATTGGGAGCTGGAACCATCTTTGAGTGCTTTCAGATGGAGAAGACCATTTCCTTGGTGCTACGTTGGCTGCTTGTGGTCATCTTTAATGGAAGCACAGAGTAGGGCATAGCATATGCTTAAGTCAAAGCTTGTCCCTGTACTAATTCCCTCCCTTCTCCATCTGCATTCTCTTTTCTTCCGATGTTGGTCTCTGGGAATGCAAGCCTTTTCCCTGTTAATAGTTCCAGTGAATGAAACAACCCTGTTACCTCTGTCATGCCCTGATTGTCAGGGAGCATGTTGGAACAAACCCTCCCAGAAAATAATTACTATTCCCTGGTGCCTGAGTTCTTAAAGCTGAGGCTTGGTTCTGCACGGTCGTGTGCACCTGAGTCATCCTGGGATGGGGAGGGCGAGAGTTGGACCCTCTCATGTGTGACTGGTTTTGGTTTGTGATTGCCTCGCTGCTCCCTCTCTTACTCTGCAGGGTTTGGTTGAGGTGCAGTGAGGCCAACGAGAGGTTAAACCAAAGTGTGGGAGTTCTCACTTATGCTTTGAGTCATAGGATCGGAGAGTCACAGAATGGTTTGTGTTGGAAAGGACCTTAAAGCTCCTCCAGTTCCAATCCCATACCATGGGCAGGGACACCTTCCACTAAATGGGTTACTCCAAGCCCTGTCCAACCATGGCACTTAGGCAAGAGTCTCCAATTAGGGATGCTGTATGAAAAGGCAGTGTAAAACTCCTCTGATATCAGAGTGGTTTATTGTATTACATATAGCAGGGGAGTTCCTGCAAAGACACTCGTTATTGAGAAAGGAATTGTAAATTGTTGGTAAAAGTTAATCAAAGAATATGCATCCAGTTGCTTCACAGTGAGCAAGAGTAACTGATTTATCAGCCCAGCTCACAAAGTCCTTGGCACTGATTGAATAAAGACCGGAGCTGTGGAGTTTTCAGGGTCTTTAAAGTGTTTGCAGTACCTTGTCCAACAGCCATCCTCCTCCTGCTTTTAGTCCTCTTATCTAATTTGCAGCTTCTCCACTCTGTGTAATTGTGATAAACAAACTTTGCAATGGCATAACTGAGCTCCTTGTGATGCCTGCCTGCAGATAGCTTGTTCTTGAGCTCCCACCGCTGTGTAAATCAACACTTTGCTCCATAAAGGACTCTTGAAAAATGACTTTTGGTCTTTTCTTGCATAGCTGACCTGGAGGACGTGGTTGCCCAAGTCCTTTTATCAATGCTAATGTGATAAGCTCCCAAGAAAGGAGGCTCTTGCTCATTCCTTTCTCCAAGTGCTGTACTGCAGGAGCTGGCAGTGTGCTCTTGCAGCCCAGAAAGCCAAATGTATCCTGGGCTGCATCAAAAGGAGTGTGACCAGCAGATCAAGGGAGGTGATCCTGCCCCTCTGCTCTGTGAGACCTCACTTGGAGTATAGTGTGCAGTTCTGGTGTCCTCAACATCCAAAGGACATGGAACTGTTGGAACAAGTGCAGAGGAGGTCCACGAGGATGATCAGGGCATGGAGCACTTCCTGTATGAAGATAGGATGAGAGAGTTGTGGCTGTTGAGCCTGGAGAAGAGAAGGCTGCGTGGAGACCTCATAGCA
>JASSUY010051981.1:0-25018 GCA_032466535.1 Forpus xanthops | reverse complement strand
GGAGGGGAGCTGGGAAGAAGCCGGGCGGAAGCAGAGACAGGGCACCTGACCCAAACTGACCAAAGAGGTATTCCATATCACAGCAATCATGCCCAGGATGTAGAAATGGAGAGCAGAGACCCGAAAGGGTAGAGGGGTGTGCACTGCGTAGTCGAGCTTGGTATCAGGCAATGGGGGCGCTGATTGTTTGGGCTGGGTGGAAATTAGTTGATGAGCTGTTGTATTCTTTCCTTGTATTTGTCTTGTCATTATTATTACTCGCGGTAGCAGTAGTGATTTATGTTATACCGTAGTTACTAAACTGTTCTTATCTCAACCTGTGGGAGTTGCATTCTTTCAATTCTCCTCCCCATCCCCCCGGAACTGGGCAAAAAAGAGAGGGGAGTGAGTGAGAGAGCAACTGCGTGAGTTCGAGGGGCTTAAACCACGACACACTGGAATGTTATTCAAACATACTAAAATAGCAGAATCTTTACCACTTCAATAACAAATTTGAAAATTAGCCTGGTATAAATGTATAATGTACATGCGTAATAATTCCTCTAATAGGAGTCATTGATTGAACTGTGGAAATAAAAAAGTTAAATACTTCATTATCTATATCTTTTTATTTCCTTTCTTTTTATAGTGGAGTGATATACAGCTGAAGTCCCTCCAGATATAGTTTGCTTTCCCAGCAAAATTTCAATAATTCAAGGAAACCCTAGTGTAAGAGTTTTTTAGTTGGCAGTGTACTTTATTGTTAATGATAACTGAAAAATGTCCCTATTAATGAAACCAATTATCTCTTATTTTTCTTAAACAGATGTTTGCTTTCAGAAATAGACATTTGACAGATGATTCTTATATGATTTTTTCTAAAGCAGTAAATATATACCAAAAGTGTCAAATTGGTAAAATAACTTAAGATATTTTAGTGTTCTCAGTGTTTTCTTCCCTTTAATAGTGCTAATTAGAAGCTATCCCTTTTAAAGAGATACATTCAATTCATCAGAAAGCCCAGGAACTTTAGTAATTCTTTGAATGTTTGATGGGATTCAGCTTTATTGGCAAAGGTCTTTTTTTTCACATGTACATATGGACTACACCTGAATATACCTTGACTGTAAACTTTGTACTGATTCCTCACTGTGTGCCAGTCCCTGTCACTCCTGCAGTCTCTTCAAGATCTAAATCAGCTCCAAATGTCTGCAGATGACTTTCCAGATAATGCCTGGGTGTGTGAACTATTTATTTTACAGATTAGAAGAGGTACATGCCACGCCAATGGTGTTGTCTGTTTTAGGGACAAATTGACTCCAGGTTAACTCACAACTCAGGATGTGCCCAGCACTTTGTTCTCTTTTCTCAGCTTTCATCCCACTCTGGGATTCTTCCTTTTTAGTCTTCATTTTCCATTTTCAGTCTTTATTTTCTCTCTCTCGTTTCTTTTTCTTTTTTACTTACATACATACATACATACAGAGACTTGTTCTGCCCAAGTTTAAACAAGCTGTAAGGGTGTATGAAGATACAGTTGGAATGCAATCAGTAGTTGACAGTCACTGAAAACCTGTAACATTTTTGGAAAAGCTAATGCAGTTATTGCAACACTACTAAGAGATACCACTATTAAATCAAACTTCCTACAGGTTTTTCCACAGTCTTACCTTAATTTTATTTCAAGTGTTTGACACATGGCATGACATTTATCCTGCTTATCTCTCACTGTGTAGACACTGGGGGTTTAATATAAGCTGGTTGACTAGGTCCTGTGTGCAGGAGATATCTCCTTAGCAGGATTCATCGCAACTGTGTTATGTATTATCTTAAAAAAAGGTGAATTTCCTCTGTCATTTTTTTGTCCTTTGAAATATAGAAACATGCAAGAAAACTGCAGAAAAGTGAGAAAACAAGACTTTATATTGGCTCTTTGAAGTGACACATGTCAAACAAATATTGTTTGACTGTAGAAATGAAAAACAGAGTTGTTCACTTCTAAGAAAATCATACAATAGCTTGTATAACAAAAAGGAGGGAATCTCTGCTGTAGACAGGTCTCCATGGTTTGCTTCACATAGGTCAGAGTCCTCTTTTGCTACACCACCTGGGGTCTAAAGCATCTAAGAGGACATAAGGTTACCTATGCTGTTGTCTTCTTATAGTGCTAGCTCTAGTAAACAGCATAGTGAATGATGCCTTAGGGAGTCTAAATGCCTTTCTTACTGGTATAAAGGACCAGCACCTTCTGGTGCAAAATACCTGTCTTAGGCACTATACTAGAAGGTAGTAACTACTTCTCCTACACTGTAAAGAGCACAGAATACCATGTTCCCATGAGACTTCTTTAACAAATCTTATTTGTACGCTGTTGTTACATATAAAGACCAAAGCTTTTCGAATTTTGGCATTTGTACTCCTTCCTTTTAAATACAAAATTCTGAGCCAGTGTAACAAGATTTAGTCCATAGTTGTGTATGTGCATATGCAAATGCTAGCTTTCAATTTTCTGAGTATAAACACGGCACAATAATATCTGGGGAAAACATCCTTAAAACATGAATGAGACTTTCTTTAATTTTTACTTCTATCTCTCAAGCAGTGAAATGGAATTGATTGATATTTCCAAACCCATTCTTTGAAACAAGAGAAAATATGAGAAACTTCATCTTAAAGGTATTTTTATTCAAGAAGGAAATTTTTATTTGAAATCGCAGGAAGGACATTTCCAGAACCACAAGGCCACCCTATGTTTGATGGAATCTGGAAATTAAAAGAACGAAAAGCTATTGCACAGATTAAAAAGATAAGGCATTTAACAGAATTGGCCACATGGATTTTCTCAGGCCACTGGAGATATACATCTTGCATTTGAACCCAGTGAACAAAACACATATGGTGGAAAGAAGATGACCTAATTTACTGGTAATGGATCTTTTAGATATAAAAAAGCTATAAGTTCTAGAACAGCAGAAGATGTTGGTCCTTTAGTCCCTCTGTTTGACCCTTTGTAAGCTAATATGAACTGAATTTAACAGCATTTATGCTCAGGGCCACCTATTTCTGCAGAATGAAAACTGAAAGAGATCAGACAAGAGATGGTTAGGTTAGACTTGTTGAAATTATTAAAAACTTCAAAATGACAAGGAAAGTAATTATTTTGATATAAATGTCATTCTAGATAGTGTAAAATAAAATCAGACCGTCTCTCAATACTGCTGAGTACTGCATCAACTTGATCACATTACCTATGACACTGGTTTCTTCTAGACACACTATGATACACCCAAGTATGTGTGGGGACTGTGGTTGCCCAGCCATCATGACAGTGCAAGGCAGTGTTCATCCTGGGCAGTGTTTGTCCTGTACAGTGTTCTTGTAATATTATGTACTTCTGAGTGGCATGTGTATTTAGGCGATCATGCTAAGTTTGAAAAGCTGCCTCAAACAGGTGCTGGCCTTTGAAAGACAGATGGTTTTACTCCAGCATGCCTTTGGAGTGAGTTTTGGTTTTGAATCAATCTCATAACACCTTAATCTGAAAACATCTGTGATAATAGTTAACTGAACTGAAGTGCTCAATTTTATTACAGTAATTGAAAATGAGTATGAAATAAATACAGATATGCTAGCACTAATATGAAATGTGAGCCTGACCCACTTTGATCTGCCTTAAAATTTATTTTTTTTAACGTGAATTTGCTTAATCTGCAATCACTTAGGAATCCTTAGGTGGGACAACAAGGTCAGGAAATAATTATCTGTCAAAAACAAAACGCTGCAGGAGAAAGGACAGGGCTTTGAAGCTTTCTGATGTGGCACTGACATGGCTGGAACATGTCCTTTCAACTTTTAAAATAAAAATTTCAGTGCATTTCCAAATTTTATCAAATGCTTGTCCGAAGATGTGAAGGTCTTTTTAACAAAGGGAAAAATGAAATAGAATTTGTTAGATATATTAAACCAGACTTTTTCTGTAGCTGAGCTTTATTGTTCTTTTAACGTATCTGAGCCATGTAAAATGTCAACATTTCAACTTTTTGTTCTGTTTAGTTAGAGATAAAATTTTCAAAACCTCAGAAGCTCTCACAGGATGAAAAGCTTAACCTGCTAGACCTAGGTCTAGTTTTGAAGATCTTTTGCATAGATTTACTTTGAACAAATTTGAACAATTTGTTCCAGGACTCCTAGTCTTGTTACTTTGGAAATAAAAGTTAGAAACATTAAAAAAACAAGGTCACTGGTTGCAGTAAAAGCTTGATTAGATGCAGAAGGTAGGATTTATCTGAGCAAGAAATAGACACTTCTAAGGCATAGGACACTTCATCCTGGAATAGAAACTTAAAATAGGTCAGATAAAGGCTACCCTAAAAGTTCCTGTTTGCTTTGGCTGCCTATAAAAAGATAACTAGTTTGATTCTAGATAGCTATACTTGAGACACAGAGATGAGATGAATCCCACCCACAGAGACTAAAGAGCATTAAAATAGCTGGTGGAATCTACATTATCACCAAGTGAGGATGTCTGAAGTGTGTGAAATACTGTTATTGTCCATTCATGACAGACAGCGTGGGAGATGGGATGAAAATGCAACTAGCATAATGGACAGAATGGACAGAAAAGTCTGCAAGACACACTGGGAGAAAAGACCAGGGATACTGGCTGGTTAATGGGTGTCATTTTCATGAATGGAGAAACAAGGGGAGGCTTAAATTTTATAGAATCGTAGAAAGGTTTGAGTTGGAAGGGACCTTAAAAATCATCTAGTCCAATGCTCCTGACATGGGTAGGAACATCTTTCACTATATCAGGTTGCTCAAATATCTGTACAACCTGACTTTGAACACTTCAAACAATTCACAACTTCTCTGGGCAACCTGTTCCAGTGTCTCATCATCCTGATCACAAAGCATTTCTCCTGTATGTTCAATCCAAATCCACCCCCTTTCAGTTTAGAATCATTGCCCCTTGTTCTGCCACTAAGTATTTATATTTAGGAGCTGGTGTGATCAGATCAAGAGGAGATGTGGCAAGATTTCTTAGCAATAGTAGGGAAAAGTACTGGACCAAGTCAGGAGGAGGAGGTGTTGCGGGATCCAGAAGGCCCAAGCCCTTGATACCATCAGGTGCCCAGCTCCAGAAAAACTTGGTAGCTAAGCCACTGAGGAGCAGGGTAATCAGTGTGGTTGGAAAAGTATTACCTCTGTTCTGCCAGCATCCCTGAAACCAAAGTGGGTTTGTGACATGTTTTGAACTTGCGAATTGGAAGAATGGAATGGAAAGCATGTGTCTGAGAATTTTTTCATCCAGCTTAAAGCAAGAGTTTATTTTTCAGCAGTTTTGATTTTAAAATAATATTTTTTTCTTTCCAAAGAAAATAGAAGAGAGGCAGTGAAAGATAATGCCACCATTAGCTTTATAAGCCCTTATGGAACAGTGGTCTGATTTGGCATTTTTCTTGAAAGTAGGTAGAACTAGGTTCACAAAAGAAAATCACCAAGCATATTTAGCCAGTCATTTAGATAGTCACCTTCAGACTTGCCACACATCTGTTTGGATTCTATACCTTGCTAAACTGTAATAGCACATTAAAAAAAAAAAGGTTCTATTGCTCCATTTCATTATCTACAGCTTAGATTTTATTGTACAGTCACCTTTTTGTGTCTACAGTTCAATACTCTTGCTGTAGATTATTTTCTCCATGGACGGTATCCTAGACACTAAAGCAGCAATAGTTTTCTTTGCAATGCAGTGTACTGAACATAATTAGAGAGCTTGAAACATAACTAAAAATAATTTGTAGGACAACAGCATCTAATTAGGTTGGACACAGAAGTCTGGCAAGTAGCACTAACTGCTGTCAATTGAAGCACTGAAAGAACTTTAAATGGATAAGAAATGTAATTTAAAAGGCAACAGCAGGATGCTGAAACCAGTTTATGTAAGTGAAGGAAAACAAGAACTAATTAAATATATTGTGAACTGTGCAGAAAGTCCCTCTGTAACTTAACATTATAAAAGTTAATTCCCACCATTGTTGTGGCTGTTGATGTGTTTTGCTTTTTGAAACAAGACTAATTAGCCCACTTAGATTTCTGTGCTTAGATAAAAACTAATGCTTTTTGTGCTCCTTTGTTTTCCCAGCATGATGGTTTTATCTTTTCCACAGAAGAATTAATGTTGGTGCACATCTTTGCTGACATTTTGAGATGCTGGTGGTATCTAATTTTACCTGGAAACTTTTACTGGGACAAACAAGTTGCATGCTCGCTGCCCACTAGTCCCATATGCAAAACAGGTAATGAACACTGAGAAAATGCCTTTTTTCCCCAAGCAGAGATTTTTCCAATATTTCCATATTACTTTTGAACTTGGAGCAAGCACACTCCCAAGAGCAAGAACAGATGTTGCCTGAGGCAGCCAAATTCCAGGGGCAGCAAAATTTTTTCACAGGTAACTTCAAGCTGGCAATGTCAGTGATAGGCTGGTTGGACTGGGCAGTTTGTCTAGGGACAGCAGATCAATCTGGATCTTGCCCTGCTTGATTTGACCAGGTAAATTAAGAACTAATACTCATTGAGCATATGGCCATACAGCTTAATGTGTAAGCATTCCTTTGATAAGAAGTAGTTTTTGTGCACCTGACTAGACTTGAATTTAGTAACTGGCTGTTTTCTTTCTTAGACAAAAAAAAATTATTAGGTTCTGATTAAATAAGTTACCCACATTGAGTTTTATTTTTAGTATAACATTCGGTAAACATGGATATCAATGCTAAATGTCAAGTACAAGCTTGAAATTCTATAGGAGGATATAGAATTCTTCTATATGAGGGGGATATATATACCATAGAACAGAGTCATGGAACACTTACGAATGGAAAGGACCTTAAGATCATCTAGTTCCAACCCCCCTGCTCTGGGCAGGGACACCTCCCACTAAACCATGCCACCTAAGGCTATATCCAACCCAGCCTTGAACACTGCCAGAGATGGAGCATTCACAACATCCCTGGGCAACCCATTCCAGTGCCTCACCACCCTTACAGTAAAGAATTTCTTTCTCATATCCAATCTAAACTTCTGCTGTTTAAGTTTGAACCCGTTACCCCTTGTCCTACCACTACAGTCCCTCATGAAGAGTCCCTCCCCAGCATCCCTATAGGCCCCACTTCAGATACTGGAAGGCTGCTAGGAGGTCTCCACGCTGCCTTCCCTTCTCCAGGCCGAACAGCCCCAACTTTCTCATCCTACCTTTGTATGGGACGTGCTCCAGTCCCCTGATCATCTTTGTGGCCCTCCTCTGCACTTGTTCCAACAGTTCCACATCCTTTTGATGTTGAGGACACCAGAACTGCACACAATACTCCAAGTGAGGTCTCACAAGAGCAGAATAGAGGGGCAGGATCACCTCCTTCGACCTGCTGGTCATGCTCCTTTTGATGCAGACCAGGATACGGTTGGCTTTCTGGTCTGCAAGCACACAATGAAGCCGGCTCATGACAATTTTCTCATCAACCAACACCTCCAAGTCCTTCTCCTCAGGGCTGCTCTGAATCTCATCTCTGCCCAACCTGGAGCTGTGCCTGACATTGCTCCCACACAGGTGTAGGACCTTGCATTTGGCAAGGTTAAATATTACCAGGATGGCATCAGCTCACCTCACAAGTGTGTCAGGGTCCCTCTCGATGGCATTACTTCCCTCCAACACATCAACAGAACCACGCATCTTGGTGTCATTGGCCAACTTGCTGAGGCCGCACTCAATCCCACTGTTCATGTCACCAACAAAGATGTTGAACAAGACCAGTCCCAACAGCGATCCCTGAGGGACACCACTTGTTGCTGGTCTCCAGCTGGACATTGAGCCATTGAGCACAACTCTTTGCGTGCAGCCATCCAGCCAGTTCTTTATCCACAGTGTGGTCCACCTATCAAATTGATGTCTCTTTAATTTAAAGAAAAGATTGCTGTGTGGGACAGTGTTGAACACTTTGCATAAGTCCAGGTAGATGACATCAAGCGCTTTACCCCAGTCCATCAGTTCCATATCCCCATCATGGAGGGCCACCAGATTGGTCAGGCAGGATTTCCCCTTACTGAAGCCATGCTGGCTGTCACCAAGCATCTTGTTGTTTTTCATGTCCCTTAACATGCCTTCCCGGAGGATCTGCTCCAAGATTTTGTCAGGCACAGAGATGAGGCTGTCTGGTCTGTATTTCCCCAAGTCATCCATTTTCCCCTTCTTGAAAATGGGGGTTATATTTCTATGTTTAGGAGGATGCAAAAAATAAAATCCTCACCTCCATGAATTGGAGTAGACAGAGTCATCCTGTAATTACTTCTGCTACATGATCACTATGCGCTCCTGGTAGTTGTCCAGGTCCTGTCATTCAGCAAGAAAAGCAGCTTCTGAAATTAGTGTAGTAATCTCCCTCCCCATGCAAGGATTTCTGGCTTCTTGCATGGTCTTTATGGTTGGAAAAACGAAAAATCTCAAGCTCGATCAAGCCCACTCTTTTCTCATGACTTTCCTAGGCGGAGCTGCTAGGTTGTTCATGTCAGAAATTGTTGTGACCTATGACACTGAGAGTCTTTTGATAACACAAAAACATGTCATTAACTTATCCACTCAACATACAAAGTATCTTTGCTCATGAATAGATTAAACTTTCAGGGTTGTTTTAATTTTGTTTTGTTTGTCTTTCTCGTGGAAGATGAAACAGAACACAACATTGCTCCATAAATCAGCTACATCCTGCAGGGAGAGAATATTGGAAATCCATGACAAGACAGAAAGTGCAATTAACTGGATGATTGGTTCCTCCAAGGAATGGAGATAAAAGAGAGGTGTCAGACCAGTTACCTGATGTTGAGGTATGTTCAGATAACAACACTATATTATCTGAAATACAGTGGTTGGTAAGCACAGTATTAGTGGCAGTTGGAAAGATCTTCAAAGTTTGCCTGGTAAGCAATGCTACACTGATAATTTAACAGCACTGAAATAAGCAGGAATGACAGCAATACTTAGAAAGCTTAAGATAAAAGAGGAGGAAATTTTGATACTAAGAAATTAAGACGACAAGTGACAAAACTGGAAGAATGAACTGCTTCAGCATGCTGTTAGGAAAGAAAGGAAACATGAAAAAGAATTGGGAAGTGGAATTTTCCCTTGTGGTATTAGAACTTATTAAGCTGAAAAACATAAGGAGACGTAGGACTTTAAATGCAAACAGGATACAAATACCTTAGTGTAATGATGTTCTCAGTAGTATCTTTGTGGATATAAAGCCTAAATTCTTATAGAAACAAAAGAACTAAGGTACCATATACAAAGTATGAGCTGAACACTTTGTCAGATATAAATATTATCAATAATTGATTCTAAGAAGTAAAATTCCTGACTGCGAACTAAATGTCAGGAGTAAAAGTATGGTTGACACAAGAAGATGCAACAGGCTAGCTAGTGCCACAGCTCTTCAGGAAGCTATCAATCAGAGAAGGTCAAGAAGCTGCATATGTATATGTTGGTATGAAACCACCACTGCCTGACATAGAGTCTCTGCTTTTCTATTTTTACTGAAAAAGAATTTATGCAAAATGATGTCGTCATATTAAGTTGGCTGTGCAAGAACAGCAAAATATCATTTTGGAGAGCTGTCACAGGAGCAGAAAAGGAATTCCTTCCTCACAAAAACACCCTACAGAATCATAGACTAGTTAGGGTTGCAAAGGACCTTAAGATTATCTAGTTCCAACACCCCTGCCATGGCAGGGACACTTTGCACTAAACCACATCACCCAATATGTAAATACATTATACTCTACTTGAAAGGAAGGAGAAGGATACTATTGAAACACTCAAATGCCTTGTGTTTCACATTTATAAATATTTCCTCCTCTTTTTACTGCATCTTCAAAAAAGAAAAATTAACATATATTATATATGTTATATAACATATATTATACATATAAAATGTATTAGCCTCAGAATTAAGAAAGACCTTAAGAATGAAGAAAGATTTTTTTTTTTTGAAACCTTAAACATTCACATCATAGAATCATAAAACAGAATCATAGAATCATAAAATACAATCATGGAATTACTTAAAAGAGTGATGATGTAGAGAGGCCAGGACATATCATATCCATGGCTCTCATCTACTCCAGATTAGCATGACCAATTGAATACACAGTTGTAGTAACTGCTAAACTCATGCAAAGAATGTTATTTAAAAATTAAAGCAAAAAGAACTTTCCCCTTTTCTTCACAGTAATATTATGGGACCAAAAAGCCTTTTAAACATAATTTTAATTGAAAAAGAACATTAGCTACAGCACCTCTATGATCAAGGCTGTGCTTGTTTTAGCAAAATGCGTGTCATAAAGAAGACTTTTTATTAGATGCTGGAATTTAATAGATGTTCTCATAGGAGATTTTCAGATAACTTCAAGGTGAGCTTTTGTATCTTGGACCATAGCTTCAAAAAAACCATAAAGTGAATGACTGTGCATTTTATTTCCACAAAGTTAGGCAGATGGGAACTGAATGTTATATTTTATTGGGGTTTTAAGTAAATGTCTGGAGATCTGTAAACATGATAAAATAAACCACTACTGAGGTAATAAAAATTAGGAACCAGGACTGTTGACAATGTAAGTACTTGTAATGTTTTTTTAAACACAGGGACTCTTTAACTAATGAAGTACAATATCAATAGTGTATTTTAAAGTATTTCTATATAATGCTTACACATTTGTTAAACTATAATAAATCAAATAAATATTATCTTGCCATTTAATTAGGCATTTAGCTAAATTACAGTAAAATGGCTATTTAATATAGCAGTTTATATTTAATCAAACAGCTATATTCTTATAAAATGGACCATCAACATTAAAATAGTATAATTAGCATCTTGTAAGTACTAAGCTAGGTGCCCCATAAAAGTACAAATGGATAAGAGCAGAGCCCTATGCTTCCATAAATCTTCCTCCTTTTGTTTGGGACTTAAAGCCAAAAGCATCTGCCCAGTGTTCCATGTGAAAAAAGCCAGTGTCCTCCAAAAATGGTTAGTCATTGACTGTCCAGCACCTAAGCACAGCTTTGTTGGCCAAAGTAGTTCTGGCTGGAGCTGCTGTCTCCCAAAGTAGAGAAGCATTCAGTGAGTTTGGTGTCCCAACATACTCCACTGTGGCTCTAGGTTCTCAGGGCTGAGATACGCAGCACCTCCCTGCTGGCAGGTGTTTACATGAACACCCATCTCTGATGAGTGAGGAATGAAACTTGCCTTTAACATAGAGTAAAAACCTTTGGGTAGGTAAGTCACTCCCCACTCCAGTAAGGAAGACAGGTAAAGAGAGAAGAAGGATGCTGAAGAAGCCAGAAGGAAAATGAAATAAAATGTAAGCAAGTTGCACTCTGAGCAAGAGGGAGAATTTTAATCAAAAAGAAAATAAAAATACTTAACACTGTAGGAAAGATAAAGGACAAAATTACATCTTTTTAAAGGAAGGGGATGGAGGAAGAATATGAGTTGCCAAACAGGAAGGAATAATTAAATCTTCTTCAGAAAGTGATATAGAGAAAGTGATATTGGTATACAAGAAATAAGAAAAATGCAAATAAAAACTGGTGTGTGTGTGTAGCTGTAATGTTTCTAACGCTGATGTAAAAGCAATTCTTTTTCAATTGTACACACGGTTTGAAAATTGAATTAAAAAACGCAACACAGTTCTCCACCAAAGTTGTAAAATTAAATATTGCCTATCAAAATTTGGTAGATCACAGTAAAAATATGGAAGTAAATTGAATTATTTACTTCTTTAATTTAACACAGTAATTATCTGAGAAAGAATACAGCAAAGTTTGGATTACTTTACATAGTCTTTTCTCCTCATCTACTGAGTTCTTACTAATTTCCCCTACTTCATTTCAGAAGTTGAAAACAAAATAATTTTTACAGCAGATAGTTTTATTTAACCTTTTATTGATGTCAGATCATTCATAAAATGTAACATTTATAAAAGTTTTCTCAATACAAAAAATGTTTACAGTATACTTTTTATTTTGCATGCTATCAACAACTCTGAGATTTGCATTAAGGATCAAAACTTTGTGTACAATTTGAGCAAAAAAGGTGCATATTTCACATGGTAATTCCCTTAATTGCTTTTTGTCCTTCATTCAGCTACAACTTTGTTCTCTGAAAATACTTCTTATCCCTAAACACAGTTGATTTAAACCACTGTCTAAACTTTGCAAAAGTATAATGGAGTTTTTTATTTATTCAATGTAGTTTAAGAACAGCAGTGGATAATTTTGTCGCTTTTTGTGACACCCTCCCTTTGCAAGATTTTCTAGGGATAACCATAGAAATTCCACAAACATATGTCTTCACTAACAGATGCCTTCTGAGGCAGGCTATTGCTTTAAGAGCAAGGGAGGTATCATCTAGGCATTTTCTTAGGCACTTTGAACATATATTGCCTAGAAATTGCCTTGAAGATTCATTTAAATTCCAAAATTTGCTTTCTCTGGGTCTATGCTCATATTATATTCACTTTCTATTTGTGTAAAGAACAAACTCACAGATTGTTCTTAATTTAAAAGCTTTAATTCTGGTTCCCAAGCAGCAGCCACAGGACAATGATTAACCAGAGTTTTGTGTCTATACTGCAAAAATTAGTACTTTCAGAAATTAATTTTTTTGGGTTAGGTAGAAGTTATTTGCAGAAAACAAGTTTATTTACTGAATGTATTATTTTTTATTCATTATTCAACTGGTATTAACTTTAAGAACAAGAAAGCACAGCCCTTTGCCTTGTTTGAACGTTATGTTGTCTCTTCAAGGTCAGGCCTTTGCAGAGCTTGGATGAGAAACTTTCAGAAGTAGTATGATCAATATGAGAACTAAGGACACCTGGTTCCCCACGGATTTCTTTTGAGGTTGGTTGACTTTGATGTCTAAGCAGGTGAGATCTATGAATGAAACTTTTTACTTCTTGACAATATTAATGTCTCGCTCCACATGGCTCTTCTGATATCTAATCAATGTTAAGCCCCCCACTCCACCCTTTTTATCAGTGAAGGACCTAAACATGGATCCTCATCTGCCTTACTTTTTTTGTGGCACTTGTAAGAAATAGATAGCTATAGGAACTGGACAACTTTCAGTAGTTTGGGTGCCACTGGACAATGTTTGTTGGGAATACAAGGCAGACAAACAGAGTTGTGATAGGATCACAATGTTTTTCCTTGGAAAACAAAGTAAAAAGACAATGTTTAGGAAGTGGTACTGAAGCTGAGACCCTCTCCTCTCAATCTGAATTAAATTAAAGGCTTCTTACTGTTACAAGGAGGTAATATGTTCCTGGGTGTCTCATGAGAGACAAACCGAAGTGCTGACCTCTGATGGCTTTTTCTGCTCATATAAGAGGAGCTTTTGTGGATTTCTCATTCACAGCAGAGGGATCTCTGCCCACAATTAATCTATGTGGTTTCTTATGCAGAGACACTGGTATTCACCAGTGACTCCAGCTATTTTGTGCTAGACGACTGAATGTTTCTCAGCAGGATATAAGTAGAGTCACTAACAGATCTGAAAACGCAGTAACAGAAATTATCCCAATGTGAACCCACATTTCCAAAGGCAGTGACATCTTTGCAGAGTTACAAAGTAAACAAACACAGAAATCAGTGTTAATAGAGCTTATGAAAAGTCAGATATTGCTAACAAGTGTTGAGAGGTTCCTCATCAGGTATGAGTGGGAGCTAAGAAACTGCTCCCATTTATGACAGCCCTTATACTGATTTTTGCTGTGTAAGTTTTGAACTGCTCACTTAAAATCATGGGGTTTGTGCAATTCCAGACAGGTAAAGCCTTTTCAAGAACACATCAACATTTCAGTAATAAAATTTCTTTTGTGCTGCAAAATGGAACTGAGTGATTAAAAGAAGCTTTTTCTTTATTTTTGTATCACTTGCAGTACTGTTTTAGCTGTCGAAGTGGAAACAAATCATGTGTTCCAGAAGCTGAAATAGATATTGATTTAAGAAATTACCATCTTTAAATTAGTTTTTGTATTCCTGACAGGGTAAAGGCAACAAGGAAATTATTTTGTACCAGTGATTCTAGGAGTTAGAAAAACAGAAAAGGCTGTTTGAGTTCTTCCTGCTGACTGGAAAATTTGATATCACATAAATTCATATCTATAACAATACTAAGTGATTATTTACTGTTTAGTAAGTGAAGTAGTTTAAAACAAGTGAGATAGCTAAGAGGTGAAACAGAGAAAAGTGCCTGCAAATTAATTTTTTTTTGTATTTTTGAAGAAATTTTCCTTTTTTGTCAGCAAAGGGAAAAGGACAGTACAGAGACTCATAATTCTGCTGTAGTCAGCAACATCTAAAAGAAGCAAGCAGTTTGACTAAGAAATTGCACTTGTTGTATTTATACAGCAGCTTGTGGGGCAGTGTGTTTTATTTGACTTTCCATTGCAGCTGTTGCAATTGGTCTTTCTGGCTCCTATAGGCAGGTATAAAAATAATGTTGAATTTGCAGGTTCCTCATGCACTGAGGAATATCCACCAGAGCTGATTTTCTGCTGTTCGAAAGTGTAATAATTCACCTGTATATTTTCAACAAAGAAAGGCTTTATAAGGCATCTGCCAGTTGTCATGAAATCACATACTACCTTTTTATATAGCATATCCCTCCTGGGTATAAGCAGCAATGGTCATAAATCACATGTAGGCTAGAAAAAATGATATTGCCATTAGGGAGAGAAGTATGATCTACATTTTTAGGGCTATCTGCTCTTCCTGCTCAATCTGAAGCATTTGAGCATTTTCTTTGCTTGTTCCCATATAAAGAAATGAAAAGGTACTCTAAGTATGATTTTCTTCATTTTTGTCTCACAGAGAAAAAAAAAAAACAGGCCAAAACCTGAAGACCTTTTTAAGACAATGTATTCCAGTGTATTGACATCATAAAAATCTTTCAGTATCCCATACATATAGAAATTTCATTTTAAGATTCCACAGAATCCCTGCAAGCATAAAACATATTTTAAGATCCTCGCATGAAAAGTCTTTCCAAATGAGCCCCCCATGGGATGTATTAGCCAAATGTTTAGGCCCTAAAAACCTGAACTGTCATTTGAAACAGCCCCAGACTTAAGAGTATTTAAGAATACTCAGCTGAGTATCTCAGTGGTTTAATAGTATAAATCAAATTCCATAACAAGTTCATAAGGAAAAATGGGTTACTAAAATTTGCAGTGCTACTAATAAGCTAATAGTACATAAAAGCAATGTATATGGAATTGAGGAACTGTCGTCCATACTGTTGTATCTCTCTTGTTCTGTCTGAGCAATAAGCAGTCTGAAGGGTATGCAACTCTTCTGGAAATGCAATGAAGAGATACCTTTGCTCAACTAAAGCAGTATTACTTGACCCACAGTATTGACCCGCAGTTTCTGTTAGCTGAACAAGAGGGAGTCTGTGAAAGTATGGCTCATTTAGGAGTCTTAAGGAACAGGATACTCAGGAATTACTTAAGTCTTGATTCCTTGTGGGACTACTCCTTTTTTGTTACTGCTTTTTAGATTTTTATGTAAGGGTACTTGCCTCAGCTTAAAGGAAGTGTGAAACAAAGAAAGAGTGAAATATTTCCACGTACGGATGGATGCCTGCGCATCCCTGAGAAAACTGAATGGGGAACAAATGAGAAAAATTTCTGCTAGATGTAAACCATGTTCAATATATTGGTTTCTTACCTGAGAGACATTTCTGTAAAAGGGAACACTGAAGGGTAGTAAAGTTTCTTACTGCAATAGTGCATGGAGATTCACATCAGCTACCTTTGATTAACTGAATCAAACTTAAGTGTTCATAACCTGCCACACTTAGGTCCAAAAACCGTAGCTTGTAACTAAAACCAAGAGTCATCTTTAAAACAGATTAAGCTGTTTTAGAGTCCTCTTTATGACAGACCTGCAGAAGTCCTCAGTGATCATGAGAAGGTGGATCCTCAGGGCAGTGAAATGAGGGTGCAGCAAGCTCACTATACTGGACTTTAAGAGGAGACTTTGGCCTCTTTGAGAACCTGCTCAGTAAGGTTAAATGGGATACAACCCTTGAGGGCAGGGAGGTCTCAGACTGCTGGTTGACATTCAAGAATCACCTGCTCCAAGCTCATGAGTGTTGTTTCCCAGCAAGAAGGAAAAGGGGCAAGAAGGCCAGGAGGCCTCCATGGTTGGATAAGGAGCTGTGGAGAAAACTCAGAAGGAAAAGAAAGCTTATAGAAGATGGAATTGAGGGCAGGTGGCCTGAGAAGAATACAGGGACATTGTCCAGGAAGCTAGGGATCAGGTCAGGAAAGCTAAAGTCCGGTTAGAATTGAGTCTGGCCAGAGATGTCAAGCAAAATATTTTCAATTTGAAAATATAATGATGGAACATTTGTTTGTGTCCCAATAAAAGCTTTTAGGCCAGTGCACTGCCACATGAAAAAGCAAATCTCTCTTGGTAAAATCAGGACAGGATATTGTGTCACCAATGCAAAGTCATACAATCCTCATGAAGACAAACTTCCTTTAATCTTACAATGTGCAGGAGCTGTTCCACCTGAGAGATGTACTTACTGATGAAGCAAAGCCATCAGAATGCAGGTTCAGGCCACCCAAATGCTAACACTTTGCAATAAATGTTTTGATTTGAAAAAGAGATGTATTCTTTGGAGTTCAGTCAAAAAAAAAAAAAAAAGGAAAAGAATAAAGTAAATCCATTCAAAACAATTCATCTAATTTCTCATAAATGTCAAAAAGAAGGAACATATAAACTGTAGTTGTTTGTCATGAGGACGTTAATTCAAGAAAGCTTACGGGATGCTAGGGAAAGCTGACCAGTTTTGGGAGTCTGCTTGCTGATGTGTGTCTGGTCTGGGGAAATTGAGTTACAGTTTTGCTACACTAACCAGCAACAGGCCTTGGAGATGGCTCTGTGCAGATGTCACAAAGATTGAGCATTTACTTGTGTTCTTTACTTTTTCCTACCACAAAGGCACAACATTCTGGGGAATTTTCAAGGTCTTTCTGTCAAACTGAGGAGGCAGATGGTCAGCATTGGCATGGTGGCCAATCAATACCTTGTAAAACTGGAGCCTCCCAGCGCTGATTTAGTGGAGGCTCCACCTGTGGTCAAATCTGTAAAAGAGACATTTTTATTTACTAAATGTTGAATGATTGGGTCATTGTCCTGAAAAATTATTGCATTTCTGTAATACTTCCACTGAAAAAAGCAAATGAACTCTTCAGAATCATAGCTTTAATGACAGTCATGCAATTCACATATTTTAAATAAAGTCCCTAATAGGCTGTCTGTGAAGTAGAAAGAGATCTGGTGCACTGAAGGGCTTAAATACAGCAATTACAGTATTTCTTATTCTTTGCCAATCTAAAATTAATGAAAAACCTTTCTTGCTGTGACCTTGACAAATGGTGGTATAACCTTTTTAAATTCTCAGAGGGTGCTGAATTCTACCCTGTGAGAAAGTGATGTAAAGGAATTGCAGCTGAACATTTCTAATTAGTAAACTGAAACTCTGTGACAGGGAAGAAACCTAAAAGGCACTGATTGGATTTAACATATATTAGACACCATCCTCAGGAAACGGAATTTGAAGATACCTCTGAGTATTTTAATCTCTGCATACCTGATTATCTCTGGGCATTACTGAATCGTCTGCAGAATTTGCGTAAACTTGCTAGTTTTCATTTAAGATAGAATCTGATTCTGTAAAATGCTGGGTATCTTCAATCCCTGCTTCTTTCAATATGTGCTCAGCTCCTCAGAGAACTGGATGCAGAGTGCAGCTTCCCAATGTACTGGAGCCATTTCACCTATTACTGGCATTACTAAGAGGTTTAAAATGGAGGTACAGGCAAATTAAACCATCCTTAAACCCTTTTACATTTCCAAAGTGGTATGAGAGAATCTTGACATTCAAATCTAATTTCTGTAAGTATCATTTCCATGTAGGTGTGCATTAGTGCTGAATTACTAAAAGCAGTTTGTTGATTTGACACTACAAAAACTCCTGGGAGACTTAAAATCAAGAGCATCCTTTTCTTTCCTTGCTAGGTCACAACTTAGTCACATAATTATTCAAGTTATGTTGCATTTCATCAGTTCTATTTTTATCTATTTTTATTCCTTCTAAGAGGCAAAGCAACTTTGGGCAATAGATAAAAGGGCATAAGTTTTTGTACTGTCACACTTATTTGAAGAAAAGGAGATTTCTGACCTCCTCCATCCTAGAGTGATCTGTTGCCTGTAAAAACCAACCAACCAACCAAAAGAAAATCAACAAAAAACAAAACAAAACAAAAAAAAAAAAACAACACCCAAAAAACAAACCCACAACCCTTTATTCATTTTACATGTAGCATTAGGTTTCAGAAATCCTAGGATTTTCCATGTCCCAGATCATCTGTCCCCTTCTGGTAAGGGTAAGCCAATTCTGTGGTTGGACAAGTTATGCAAAGCTGATGTAAGTCAGACTGCCCATAGGCACAATCTATCACTAGTGTGAAGAAAGGCTCACAACATGAGTGTTCTTTAAAAAATGATGAAAAAAATAGTATCTAATAATTTTGCATTTTACATTTTGCTTACCCTGAATTTTGTAACAGGCATGGAGGGCAAAACCATCTCAAAATAATGCTACTGAAGACATTGGGCCATATGAACAAGAGAAACTACCACAAACATGAACTTGTCCCTTTGTCTTTTTTTTTTTTTGTGTGTGTGTTACTAAATCCTGTTTTCAACCACTAGGCTGTCTAAAATCTCTAGGGTGCGTTACAAGTGCTGGTATGATTACTATGATTATTTCCTAATTTCTTGGGTAATTCAGAGAAGTTCTTCATCACTTTTGAGAATCTGAACATTTTCTGCTTTATTCAGTAATCCATATCCTGATAACCCTCCCTTATTGTAAGTCTTACCTCCCTGACTCCTTTCTGCAAAGCAAACCAACTGCAAATGTAGGTCAGGAGAGATGACATCCAAATTCCTTCCCTCTGCTGTGAATGAAGCATATTAAAATCTTCCACTGTAATTAAAGAGACTCTGAAATGTTAGTGGAACAGGTCTGTCTGACATTCCTTTTTATTATATGCTGTTTTTCAAGTTAATTTCATTTTTCAATCTTAGATTCAAAATAGACACTTATTCCTAAGAGCAACTGATCATGCTGGTCCTTAGTTCTGCCATTAGAAAACAGCCTTGTAACAACAGAAAGTATAGAGATTGAAAGTAAATAAGAAAACTCAAGTGCTTTTTGTGGAGTTATCAGTGAAAAGATATATCATGTGGAATGATATGTACTGTAACATTTTCTTCAAGACCTCTTCATAGGACTTTTACTATATTCTTCTTTATTTTCCTCAATTCCAGGACTTATTTTGCTTGTGCAATTCTTGATAGTAGTGACAGTTTTTTAAATAATCTTAACAATCCTTCATTGCAAGTGAAGATGGCAGAAATGGATTCTGTTTCTACTTTATTTCCTTCCATCCATCTTTTTTTCCCCTTTTCCTGCCCCCTTCCTCCCTCCAGTTTTTCTTAGCTTTGGTAATGTCTGATTTTTGAACAAGGTAACTGTAACATTAGTTGATAGAATAATTGTAAGTACTTGCATTTAAACGTTTTTCTATATACAAAATAATACGAAAAATTGCACTTTAAAAGGAGAAACATAATAAAAATAATCACTATGCTATATGAGAATATTTTTACCTGTGTACAATGAATTTTCCTACTGTGTGTCTTTAACACTAACTGAAAAAGGTTAAGAACATGCCAGTACAATGAGTGGAATGAACAGACTAAATTATATAATCATAATAACTGCAATCCTAGGTTATGTTAAAACTGATGGAGCTATCTTCTGCTTGAAGAAATCTTTCAAATTACATTTTTAATACATGTATTTCCCCTACAATATTGCACAAAAATCCAATGAAGTATCAGTGTTACTACAACAAAGTTGTATGAAAGGGACAATTTGCCACATTAGCATTCTCATGTTTGTTATGAATAGCATCATTCCATAGGGCACTAAGTAACTGTGACATATCTCGAATCTTTCTATAGCTTTTTTAATAGTTTTTCACAATATTCATTAAAATGCCTAGAGTAGTGAAACTGAGACAGAAGCAATCCCTGTAGATCAAACTATTCTGCAGTGTCTGTTGTGCTGCCTTCACTGCTCTTTTTGTTAACATCTTCTCTTGTCTTTGGTCATTCCTCTTTTTAAAAAAAAACTTTGCCAACTTTTCCTGTGCATAAATGCATTAAATTGCACCTTGGGTGCTCTCAGATAACTTCCTGTGAGATTATGTTCTCCAAAATAATGGGTTGGTATTGTTTTCATTGTGATTAAGCTGATGAGCTTGGAGTCAGATATAATTGGCTCAAGGCCAGTTTACTAAAACTCCTTTTAAAAAAGGAAAATAAGTGAAAGTTTCTTTTCATCTCACATTGTCATTGAAGCGGGTGGTGAATTTCAAGGTTGCAGAATCGCAGAACAGAAATATCCAGCTGAGGCAGACTGAAAGCTTTTTGAACTGAAGTCAGAAGTGACAATGAGGCACTGACATTATAGCTGGTTCTGGTGCCTCTGATAGCACCTCAAGCCCCCTAGCTAAGGCTCCTAACCTTGCCAGCAGTAACAGTAGGCGTAGAGGAGGCCTATCATATGGTACTGTGCTTATTCATGCATGTTTTTTTAACAACTGCAGTTCCACTGATATTTCCACTTAGACCCAGTCCAAAATCCATTATTGTCAATTAAAATAGTAATGGAATCAGGACTCTGTTCCCAATTACAGTTTCCAGAGGAGGGGAATTGGAGAGGAGGTGCTGATCTCTTCTTCCCAGTATCCAGTGGCAGGATGCGTGGATATGATTCAAAGCTACACCAGAGGAGGTTCAAACTGGGCACTAGGAAGCATTTCTTTACTGAGAGGGTGGTCAAAACTGGAACAGGCTTCCTAGAGAGGTGGTTGAAATCCTAAGCATGTCAGTCTTTAAGAGGCATTTAGACCTTGCCCTTAACTTTTGTTCAGCCCTGGAGCAGTCAGGCGATTGGACTGGATGTTCGTTGTAGGTCTCTTCCGACTGAAATGATTCTATATTATGTTATGCCATGCTATGCTATGCTATGTTATGCTAATTACTCTGGTTTAAATCTAGAAATGTTCCACTGATGTGGATTGTTTCCTTTGGCATTACATACATTACAGTGATCAGGGGTTTGATCCAGCATTTCCCCTCTCCTTTCCCTTTCTTTGTGATGGGATACTGTGTTCAGGAAGGGACTGGCTAAATATATTGTTCCTTATTGTACCTAAAAGCTTAGGGAAATAATCAGACATCTCTGCAGCTCAATGGTTATCAGTCCCGTTGAATGGTTAAATAATACCACTTATTCTTTCTATTG
This sequence comes from Forpus xanthops, assembly GCA_032466535.1. Classification (NCBI taxonomy): domain Eukaryota; kingdom Metazoa; phylum Chordata; class Aves; order Psittaciformes; family Psittacidae; genus Forpus; species Forpus xanthops. The sequence continues at coordinate 3,527 of JASSUY010051981.1, read as the reverse complement.
TAAAATGAGGTTTTCCACTTCATTTCTCCACTGAAACTATTTACATAATGTCTGTGTTCTTTTATGACTTGTACAAAAAACCAGTGCTGTAATCCTAAATTGCATGGACTTAGGGAGAAGGATGAAATAGGGAAAAAAAGGAGTAATATGCCAATCATTTATCTTAATTTTATGCATAACATAAAATAGAAACTTCATTGAAGTTTCAAAGTAGGCATTCCTAACAGCTGAAGGATGCCTATCTCCTCATGAACTTTCAATATGCTTCTATTTAACATCCAGTGGCCCAATTTTCATTGTATAGGTCAAGAGGATTTGTTCACATCTTGTTGCAGGGAAAAGGGTACTTGAGTGGAAAAGGCAGTCTGTTTTATCACCACAGAAATTCAGGTAGCTGAACATATTCATTAGAAGCTGGAGGACTTTAGTGCAGGTATGAGATACTAAACCAAAACTTGCACACTTTATTTAGAATAAGAATTGTTTATAGTTGAACTGATATAAAGGGCAAAGCTCAAACACCAAATATGTCTGAGTTTTAGCTGAGGTTTGCATATCCCACTGTTATTTGATAGACTGAGTACTTGATAGACTTTGTTATTTGATGGATTTTGAATATACCACTGTGTTTTTGATAGACTTTTAGAGAATGAAATGACTTGCCTTTACAAAAATTTATATCACAAAATTCTCAGTGACACCAGTGAGGCTCTATTTCCAGCTCTAGGCATACCTTGCCATATGATATCATAAATTAGCTTGTTCATGCTGGCATTGTAAAACTAGCAAGGCCTCTGTTCTTGTGTATTAGAGTGCTGGAGAAAAATCTGGAAATGGAAAGAAGGAAGAAAACTGAGCCCAAATGTAAATGAGCAAGATATCTAAAATGAACACTGTAAAAGTTTATGTTCCTTTCTTAAATTTTGTGCTCTTTGAGTAGTCTCAGAACTAGGTAAAATAGTTTTTTTTCAAACCTCAGTGTAAAATACAGCTATTCTGCCATCTGCCTAATAATCTTTATGTATTTTAATATATTAAATAATCAATTTTAATAAAATTCTGTTCTTACAGCCCATAGGGACATTTTTCATTAAGTTTAGTCTAAGTTGGGCTTTAACAATCAAATTTCTCATTAGTTTTCCAAAGGATAGTTGACATTTAGGAATTAGTTAAAATTTATAGTTTCACTGCCCATGTTACTGCAATGAAATGTTCATTTGGAGAGAAACACAGTGTCCTATTTAGCAGAGTACTTTTAAGCTATCCTTTTTGTTTTATTCTAAAAAGTATTTGCAAGATGATAAATGAATAAAGAATAATGATTTCTAAAGAGACACTCTCTCTATCCTTGAGTTAGAAAAATTAAGGCTGAATTTGGAACAAATACTCTGGGAAGATGTTGTTTCTACAGTAAATGAAAGCACTGTTGTCTGAAGGATGTCTCCTAAGATACCTAATCACTGTCTGAGGAAGAATTAAGTACAACACAAGTTAAAAACACTTAAATTGTCTTGTCTCTAAATTGGAGAGGCATGGATTTGACAGATCAACCACTCATTGGATAAAAGATTGGCTGGATTGTCACACTCAAAGAGTTGTAGTCAACAGATCAATGTCCAAGTGGAGACCAGTGATGAGTGGCATTCCTCAGGGGTCAGTAATGGAATCGGCTGTTTAACACAATTGCCAGCAACATGGACAGAGTGCACCCTCAGCAGGTTTTCTGACAACAAAAGCTGTGTGGTGCAGTCAACACACTGGAGGGAAGGGATACCATCCAGAGAGAGTTTGACATGCTTGAGAGGTGGGTCTGTGTGAATTTCATGAAAATCAACAAGGCCAAATGCAAGATCTTGCATGTGAGTCAGGGCAATACCAAGCACAATAACAGGCTGGGCGGACACTGTACTGAGAGCAGGCCTGAGGAGAAGGACTTGGAGGTGTTGGTTTACAAGAAGCTCAACATGAGTTGGCAGTGTGTTCTTGCAGCACAGGAAGCCAATTGTATGCTGGGATGCACTAAAAGAAGTTTGTCCACCAGATTCAGGGAGATGATCCTTCCTCTACACTCTGCCCTAATGAGACCCCACCTGCAGTAGTGTGTTCAGCTCTGGACCCCAGCACAAGAGGGATGTGGGCTTGATTGAGCAAGTCTAGAGGGGGCCACAAATATGATCAGAGGGTTGGAACACACCTCCTATGGAGACAGGCTGATAAAGGTGGACTGGTTCAGTCCAGAAGATAAAGGGTTCAGGGGAGACCTTAGAGCAGGTTCCAGTACCTAAAAGGGGCCTACAAGATAGCTGGAGAGGGACTTTTTTAGAAGGGCATATAGTGATAGGAGAGCTACTGTTAAACTGAAAGAGGGTAGATTTATGTGGGATATAAGGAAGAAATTCTTCACTGTGAGGGTGGTGCAACATTGAAACAGGTTGCCCAAAGATGCACCATCCCTAGAAGTGTTCAAGATCAGGTTGAGTTTCAAGCAACCTGGTCTAGTCCCTGCCTGTGGTGGGGGGAATTGACTGGGTGATCTTAAGGTCTGTTCCACCCAAACCAATCTATGATTCCATGATTCATATGTATCACTAAAATATTCATTTTCCATCATTTATCTTCATTCCTTTGCGTCAATTCAAGCAAGGAAGAGAATATCTTTTAAAATCTTCGGACACATACTGCTCGATTGACAGTACAGCTAAATAGAGCCAGCACTGAATGTATTCAACTGGAATACAGCTAGACAAACACCTATAGAACTACCATTCTCTTCATTATTATGGTATGTACACATCCATCCACATGCACAGGATTTTCCAGAAACACTAGGAGACAGTTTTTCCAGCTTCATCACACCCTCTGATTTGAACTCTGTAGGAGGAAGCTCTGGGGCAGATCAACAAATTTTATTTGAGAAAGAAAATTTTTTGTAGAGAAGCAACACTGGGAAATTTCATATTTTTCATATTATAATATCTATATTCTAGTAATATATCAGGCATGCTGATACCTGGGAAATTATAAATTTAGAGAATAGAATTAATAGGAAGAAATATAAAAGTGTAAGAACCTGACTGAAGGGAGACAGTAGATGATAGTGTCAGAAAAGGAAATTCCAGACTGAAGGGAAGTCACTACTGGACTTTCTCAAGGATTACTCCTTGGACAAATCTTTAAAATATTTTCATTAGTGATCCTGGCTTAAAACTAAATAGTTCATGCATGGGATATAGCCCTAGAGGGCAGAGGGACTCAAGAGTGTTGGTTGATATTCAATGATCACCTGCTGCAAGCTCAGGAGTGATACATCCTGACTAGAAGAAAGTGCTGCAGGAGGGCTAGGAGACCTCCTTGGATAGATAAGAAGCTGCTGAGGAAAGTTGGAAGGAAAAAAGAGACTTATAAAAGGTGGAAGCAAGGACAGGCGGCCTGGGAAGAATAGAGTTCCAACTCCGCTGCCATGGGCAGGGATGCTCCACACTAAAACATGTCACCCAAGGCTATGACCAACTTGACCTTGACCACCT
>JASSUY010051975.1:0-10003 GCA_032466535.1 Forpus xanthops | reverse complement strand
CACACACAGGCCTGATCCTGCACTTAAAACTCAGAACTGGGTCACCAGCAGCAGTCATGTCACTCTTGACAGAGTATAGGAATTAAAGCTGGTGACTGCCCAGCCACTAGCTCTGCCAGCACAGTCCCGGGCAGCGACACGTTAACCATACCTCCCTTAATTCTTCTGTTCTTGGCACTGGGTGCTGTAGCCAAATTCCCCATCCCAGCAGGCAAGGAGAGAAACATGCTTAGTGGTGAATAGCCACCAGGTGCCTAAAACACCATCATTAAGTACAGGCAGAAGAAAACACAACTAAGACATTTTGCTTTCAAACTGATGTGGGATGCAGAGGAAAACTTTACTACCCGTTCATTCTTCCTGGCATGGTCTTTCTACAAGTTTTCTCTTTTTTCTTTTCCCCAATCTGGAAAACGAAATAATTTTTTCATTAAAAAAAAAATGAATGTACGCAAATAGCAGGTGAAATTGTAAATAGCCACTATTAATTTCTTGTACCTGGTTCAACAACTCCAAAGCAAAAAGGTGAACGCAAATAAATACATTTAAAATCACCTGCTGTGTAATAGTAGAGACTCCATAAAACTAGAACAAAATTCATTTCTTCTTTTCATAACAGCTCCCTGTTTTATTAGGCCTGTGTTCCACAGCAATCTGATAAGAAGGAGCAAGGCTAAATGGCAAATGGCAAACATCCCAAATCGCAACCTGATGTATTTCCACAGCCCTGACCTTCAGATAAAAATCATGCAGAAATCTGCAAACCCACCATATATGCAGCACCACATGCTTCAAGCATTTTCAGACACAACAGTCGGGGGCAGGAGAAAAAAAGAAAAAATAAGGGCGTTGCTATTTAAAGCCTTTAGCCTTCCCCTCGCTTAGAATTTAAGGATTATACTTCTATATGGCATGTACGAGGGTGCATATGGACAGACACCATCAAACCTGAAGGTTTTTCACATCCACAGAGGGTACTGTGGTCTTACGGCAGCCTATCTGCGAATATCAGGGAAACACATTATATAAAAAAGAATATATCCCACTGCCATATGATATGTATATTTAGGAAAATACTTCAAACAGCAAAAAAATTTTGCACTGTGAAATTAGCTACAATTACGACAACTGTAAGAAAAAAATTATACGGGCAAAATTTGGGTCTGATAGAAGAATTCTTTGATGTCTGGATTCCAATTTAACCCCGACTGAGTTCTAAGAATCAAATGAACAAAGTATATCATACACCCCAAGTCTGCTTGTCAGTGCTAGTCATCATTTTTATTTTATTCTTTCCAGCCACATGTATTTACAAGACGCTGTTCTGACATTTCCTCCCTCCTCACTGGATACGGCTAGTTGCCAAACACATTTGCAACACAGTCCAACTCTGTATTTATTTATTCATTAAAACATATGCATTAGTATCAATAAATACGTATAACAATATTTTCTTAACGTTGCTGTCCAAATTCCTTCCGCAGCCACATCTCTAGTTTGGGTGCTGTGTGGTAAACATATAGAAATATGCACACTTCTAATATGCTAAAAACATTTTTAGTCAAAAGATTGTGTCATAAACACTGCATCTACCCATATAAAAATACACTGCATTGGGGACAGCAGCACATTTATTGAATAAGACTATAGGTGCTGATAAAACCCTGCTGAAATGCACATTAATATTGCCAATATTAGAGCACCAAGGTGCTGCCCACCGATGACATGTATTAGGGAACATCACCTTTATTTTATACAGGGGTGTCAGCATGAAGTCTCTATGAACCACACATATTACGGGCTGAATAAACAGCATAATCCCTATCACTGGCGTGTTTTGCGTATCAAAATTGCTTTTTCTTCAGGTACTGAACTGCTTTATTCTATAAACCTGAACCGACCTTCAAGATTTCTGAAGCAGTTGTGAAACATTAATAATATATCTAGGTTGTTTGAAGAATATTTCCAAATAACATGAAATATTTAGTCCACACACACCCCCATCCCCACCCTCAACACTACCACCACCATAAAAAGATAAGATTTATCATTAAATGTTTGAGGGGTAATCAGCCATTTTTGGACAATATATTTTAATATTTATATACCTGACATAGCTGAATATAAATGATACATCATGGTTTTCCATAGTGCATGGAATTTATACAATTAACTGAGTGATCCAATGGCTTTAGGGCACACTAGGTGCAAATAATGTTACAGTGGTTTCCTGATTATTGTTATAAATCTTATAAACCATAAAGACATTAAGGTGCATTTTGTTTACACCATTTATTTTCAAATATTACATACAACAATATTATTTATCATTAAAAGAGTTACACTTTCCCAACATATTTAATTCAAGAGCTACATTTATATAACCATTTAAAAAATGCAGCTGGCAAAATACACATCTGAAATAGGCAGTAAAATTTGATAATTTTCAAGTTCTTTCTAAAACTTATGTTTTTCCATTCTCAAATTGAGAAAACATTTAAACATTTCCCACATCTGAAATGTGTAATTTATAAAAGAATTCAATTAGACTAAGAGATCAATTTTATTTTGATGAATCCTGCACCCCCATGACCATGCGTGTGCTTTCACAGCAAGGCGCACCCAGACCCGCATCTCCCTCCACAGCCCAGGAGGTGCAGCGTGCTCCCCTGCGACAGGCTGGTTTGACACAGTTTTTTAGCCAGATTTTAAAGCTTAATCCACAATTTCAGATAGAAAAACATTTACAAATATGCAGTCCTGATCTTACAATATGAATATGTATTTTTCTTGGAAAGAGCTACATCCTCTGCCTCTCCATTCCTATCACATGTAGATGCAGGAGCACTGAGCAGATATACTTACAAATAAAAATTGCCCCAAATGTTCCCAAAAGGTTATAATGTCCTAGTATTGTTTCAATTATATTCATTTGGGTTTGCATGCGTTTCGGAACGCCGTAGCCCCAGTATGTGAAATTTGAACCCCCAACGGTCCGGTGCAAGCCCTGGTAGTGCTGGGGTTGTCCACCCGTTAGCAAAAGGGACCCGAGTGCTGCAGCTGCTTATCAAATCAGTTTTATGTTTCTGAAATGAGTTCCTGCTGCTGAGCCTGAATTCAGAGACAGTCGGGGGGGGGCGGGGGGGCAGGGGGGAATGGATATAGATGGATATAGCCCAAAACAAAACCTCTGAAAACACATTTAGGGTGCTGTCTCTTTGTGCACGTACAGAAACAGATGGATATTTGTTTTATACCTATGGAAGCACGACATGCCGATTACACGTATGTGTGTGCATTGTACAGAAAATCCCTGAAAAAAAAAAACCCACCACGGTCTAAAGCCATACGTTCTTGCTGTAGTTTTGTTTCCTTTACCACAAGTAAAAGAGTACTTCCCTTTTCTGCTGCCTTTTTTGCAGCACTGGCAATTGGGTTTCTTTCAGATATTTTTCCATTCAGGACACATACTATCACTTCCTGAATGTAATCCCATGTTTTCTAAATTTCCTTTTTTTTTTTTTTCTTCCCCAGCTAAACCAATCTGAGAAATAAAAGCAAGCACAATTTTGCTGTTTACAGTCCTTTTCCAACACTAATATAACAACAGCCCAGTGAGTTACCCAGAATTTGCTTTTCTCTTTAGTACTTACTGGCCTGCTTAATGATTTCTTTCTAATAAATTCATAAAATAGAGGGGTAGAGAATAAAAATGTAGAAATGTACAGAATTGTGTTGACTTCAGGCATCAGAAGTGTTTTGTTGCAAATTTGAAGGTGCTAAAATCTCATCAATGAGTGGGAAATAGTGTTAAATACAAGCTCTGCTAACTTTATTTTTAATGATGACTTTAAAAAACAGGGATCATCGAGGTGAATGTAAAAACTGTTAATCTTAAATTTCTACAAACCCAAGTGTCAGGGCAAGCATGTATGGTGGTGCATCAAGCATAACAAGATGAAAACGAGGAGGTGTGGGTGAGGAGGGGGTCCAAGACACTTGCTTTTCTTGAATCCCTCTGAATACATTTCACAATTCATCAGTTTTTGTCTTTCCTGACATGAGTGAGGACAATCAGACCAGACACCCATTAGATTTTTCATGCATTTTTTTTTTTTCTTGTTCATGACATGTTGGCAGGGAGGATGGCAATTCTGAAATCTTACCAAATGAGAAAAATGTCAGAAACTGAACTGACAGCCAGTGGTTACTATGGTGATAGGTGATATTGAAAAAAAAAAAATAAAATAAGACTCAGTTAATTCAAAAGGAATCAAGTTCAGTATTTTTAAGTCAGTTGATATAGATGAAAACTTAATCCCGATACTGGGATGTCATCTGGCTTTAAGAGCCAAAGAAACCATTTGCTTGGTTAGATAATTAACTAGGTACAACCAAGTATGCAATCAAAATTGTAGTTAAACAAAAAATAAAAATATTGTTGATACGTTTCTTAAAAAAAATTAAAAAAAAAAATAAAAAAAAAGGAATGGTCACATTAGAAAAAAGTAGATTAGGAAAAATATGCTGCTTGTATGAGTAAGACAGAATTTTCCTCTCCACAACCACACTTAGCTACACAGGTACAGCTTTCTACCATCAGTCGTGCGAGAGTAAGAGTAGTTTCATTCAGTGACAAAGATAAATCAGCTGGAAGGTAAGGAAAGCTGCTGACTGATGTCTTCAACAGAAAGAAGGCTGCGCATGCAGGTTCTGCAGAAGCCTGAATATCTCCATATTTGTGTTTATGTATTTTATGGGCTTTTTAAAAATTCCCAAGGGAGCTATTTATGGGGCTAAAATAACGCGAGATCTGGTGTTCTCATGGTATTTCCATCAAGGAATTGAAATACTAAAATACCATGAGAACATCAGATCTCATGTTATTTCGGCTGCATTAATGGTTCCCTTAGGTATTAACAAAGCCCATGAAAAACAAACACAAATATTTGAGGCAGAAATATAAATGCTGGAATAAGCACCGCCCCATAAAAGAAACCCAGTGCACCACACACAAAAATACCCACGTTTTTGATCTCCCATGTTCAAGAAAAAATTGTACAGTTACATACATTTAAAATTAATGGTATATTAAAATTATCTGGCAGCCACCTCTATCTTTCTGGTAGAAATTTAGTTTGTTCACTAAACAACCCTTAAGGAAGACTATCTTAATATAAATGCACATGAGGTCTTAGGGATGTTATTATGAAAAACAACTCCTGAATGCAAAAATCGCCATGGTAATTTGAATTTTGAGCTGAGGTGGGGGTATCAGAAGGGGTGAACAGAGCCGCGCTTCAACCCAACAAAAGGCACCCCTGCAGTTTGGGAGTTCATCGTGTCTCTGTGGATGTTTATTTAGAGGAATTAAAAAGGAAATATTAAAGGCGATAGGGTCCTTCCAGAATTGAGAGTTAGAACGCAGAACAGGATTCTTATTTATAACCGGCTGGTGTTTAACGGCGAGGACGAGGAGGAGGCCGCGGCGGAGCGCGCCGCACAGGCGACACTGCCACCTGCCGGGGCAGGGCAGCTGACGCCGCGCTAGGGCCCAGGAGGCCGCAAAATTAAGAGAGGAAAATGCCGAACAAAAAGAAAACAATCGAGGAGTTTGTGAAACACCGGCTCCTTTCGGTGCTCACCGTGCTCGGCGAACCCGGCACTGCCCTCCTTGAGTGCCCGGGGAAGCCCAGCGGGGAGCCTGGGCCCGGGTGAGGCCTCCCAGGGGCCTGCAGGCAGAGCAGAGGGCCAGCACCCAAAGGAGCTCCCGGGGTGCCCTCCGCTCTGCTGGGAGAGCATCTACAGGCGGCGACCTACAGCCCATGGAAAACAAGTGAAACCAGGCTGCTCTCCTGCTCCTGAACCCCTGTGGTGCCATCATCCCAGTGTCACTGCTGGTGGCCTGCAGGAACCAGCCCACTGAGACCTCACCACACCGAGACTTCCACTTCGGCAAGAGGCGCTTCATCTCCTGAGCACATATGTCATGGCAGACAAGACAGAGAATACATGGGGAGAGGAAAAAACATCTATTGTTAGTCCTAAATGGGGCAGCAGCTTCTCCCAAATCCAGTTCACGCTCTCTAGGCACTGCCCATCCCTTTGCCTAGCCATAAGGTCCACGGGACCACAGTTCCACAGGATGAGAAGCAGAGTGCCACCCTGCTGGCCAGCAGTCAGTCATGCTGGTTTCTCTGCCCCAGAACACCACTGCCACCACCCGCAGCCTTGGCAAACCTCACTGGTCCCACTCGCTGCTTCCCCACCTCCTCCACCAGGCATCCACCAAGGCCAGGACCAGGGCAGAGCCACTACAAGCAGCATGGGAGAAGAGGGGCACAGGCAAGAGGGGGGCACGTAAAGACCTCCCCACAGTGGGTGCATGGCCCTGGAGGTGGGGTGGACTGGGCTGGGGATGCGCTACGTTGGACTGGAGATTGGCTCCCTGGGCTGCTCCCTCCATGTCTGCAGGGCAGACGGTCCCTTGTTACCATCACAGTTTGGCAGGTAAAAGCAGGTCAAGCAGCTGCAAGAGGCTTTGCTTTATATAGCAGAGAGCGGTGGAAGGCAGCAAGCCAGGGATGGAACAGAAAATGCTTCTGCTGTCATTATCCCACATGGTATTCTGTGTGTTATCCCAGAGTCTGAATGTGGTCCCCATCATAACCGGCATGTCCCATACTCAATTACCACATTTCTTGTGCAGCAAACTTGCCTTCTCCTCAAAACCACACAAAATCTTAAAGTGGTGGCCTTTAAATAGAAATTGCTTCTGAAATACTTTCAACCTAGATCCACAATGCCACACTTCTACTGCTCATTATAGGCAATTAAGACAATGCCTGCCTGTTGCCACTCCAAACACAGGAACAGAAAATTTGGGAACCTTCACTGTCCTGAATGAGCCCCACAGGCCTGTGATGGCTAAAGACAAACGCCTTCAGGTCAGGCAATACCGACAATGCATTTCTGTATGCATGTACAGAGTTTAACGAGTCCTGCATTTCAATGCAAATATTGATTGCTATCGGGATACATTTTCATCCATGTTTTTGTAGACAAAACATCTCCCCGGATATTAGTGATGGCTCCTACATGCGATTGCATGTATTACTGCATTAAACTGCTTCGGGGAAAACATCAAAACAAGTTCTTTATACACTTGCAGGAATAAACTCTTGTCGAAACAATTATACTAAGAAATTTTACAATAAATACCATTGCAAAAAACTCCGTGTGATAAGGGAATATTCAAGCAAATAAACCAAACCCAAAAGATATAACAAACCTCATTTCAAGATAAAAAACAGTGTAAACAACTGGCTTGGACTGTTTATAATTATAAAAGATAATTTCATTTTACATGAAAAATAGATACTGTTTAAAATTGAAGCTAATAGAAAAAAAAATTAAATATTGCACCCCTGTAAAGCCACTTAAAAATCTGTATTATCTATGAACTAGAATATGGTAATTCAGTGAAATCCTGAATACTAACACAGAGGTTTTTCTTCCAACCACCACACCAGGACATTTGTAAAATGGCCATATGCTAGTACAACTGAAACAGAATCTTTTTTTACATACGTATATTTTAATAAAAAATCAAAAGTGTAGTCTTTTTTTAATGTGGTCCATAGGATCCATTTTACTGGACATGGAGATGGAAATGTTCACTAATAACAAAAGATAAGATTAACACACTTGATTCTTGTCCCTTTTCCTTTTTAAAAATATCTGACAATTATGACAAAATTTCCACTGATACCAGGGATAACTGTTTCTTCCTTAATATTTTTCATTGAAAAGCCAGGTAGTGTCTTTCTAGTACAGTCCAAAATGCAACTCAGAATTCTGGCAAAACCAGAGTCCCCTCAATCTGTTATTTTTATGAACACATACATATACGCATGTACAGCTGCGTGTATGGGTTATAACACAAACCACTGGTGACGCCTGGGTGCTGTCAAGCAAACAGAAAGCCATCCTGCCCCAAAGAGTTGACACAGTGACTTAACCCAAGAGGGAATGAAAGGTCAGTGGAAAAGTGAGAGATAATAAGGGAAGAATAAAAACATGATTAGAAACACATAATCACATAAACTAACTGCACACATCAAGTAATGCTTTTGAATTGTTTTCATATATGCTTGAAGCAAATAAAAATACAAACCTCCGCTGACATCCTTGCCTGACACGTCAGACCCAGTGTGTAGTTCCTGTTCCTTCATTTCAATACTCACCCACCTTAAAACGCAGGGGTTTTCTGTAACTAACTGAGCTGGACCACAGATATCCACTCATTCAGAATAAATCTATATGAATCAGCTGCATTTTTAAAGTAACACTGTTTGTGGGTCTGAAGAACTTCAAGAAAAAAGAAACTATTTTCACATCTTGTTCCCGTAACAGATGAGCTGCAAAGCAGGGGAACACTCTGGAAACTGTTCAGTTTGTCATACGGACCTGGATATTCTCCAGTACTTCCACAGTACTCTTCCAAGACTTAGCTGTTTTGCCTATTTACTTGTATGTAGTACAGACTGGGATGGTCACAGAAGGTTTTTTTTTTTTAATGGAAAGAAGCGTATGTAAATAATCCCTAATGATCAGGTCAGTGGTCTCACAGGTAAAGCAGGGCTACCCATTGTTTTTTCTTAAACTTTTGATTTGTAATTCTGCAACAGCATTTCAAAAACAGAGAAGTCCAGTTCATGACAGCTCAGAAGCCTGGTGGCACTCAGTGCCTGTCCTCACCAGATCTGAGCCAGCAGCCAGCAAGGACCTTCCAACAACATTCATCTGGGTCTTCCTCTGTTACCTACAGGTGCTGTTAAACAATCTCTCCAGAAATGCCACACTTTGGGATCTAGCCCATATCAATACTTCTAAATTCAATGAAATTAATGCTGACTTACAGTCACAAGCAAGCAGAATAACAGTTATAAGTGGTCGAACCTTTTACCAGCCTCACCAGTGCCAAAGTCCACCAGCTGTTAGGTCTATCAGTTTTGCTCTTTTCATTTTTTTCAGGCACATTCTCCTTCCCATTTCTGCTCAAAATTCAGTTCACTGAGATTTCCAGATGAGGAGCAGGGCTCAGCCACAGTCACAGCAACCAACCTCCCCTGGTTTTCAGCAGAGACCAACATGCAGACACCCTTCCCAGGAAAGGACGCCAATAGGGAGGGGGTCTCTGTGACAAGGTCACTGGGTGGGATTAGCACTTGAGCAACGTTTGATTTATAACAACTTCAGAAATGCAAAGCACAGTTCTTTATCTGTTCTCATGCGTTTTGTTCCAAAGCTCAAACTCTTCTGAATTATTAGTGCTGCCAAATTAGCTATGCTTAAAAACCTACATCGACCCAGCTCCGAAGGGTTCCTTATGAAGGGCTAAGTTACTGAGGGCATCAAGAAAAAACACGGTATAATTTTCACTGTCAAAGTTCTTTGAGAAGTTGTTTAAACAAAGTAAAGTGAAAACACCTAACTATGAAAGCTATATCGAAACACAGTCACTGAACTTTACATTTAGGAAGAATTAAGCTTTTAAAGAGTTTTTTCCACTGAAAAAAGCCTTTAATGGTAGTTATCCAGGTGGCCCCTGGATTTATTGTTGGATTTTGCTTTGACTGCTGTGAGATTCCCAAGGGGACTATTACGTCAATAATTTCTAGGGCAACATTTTATTCCAGGTAACTGAAATTCCTTAGAAGATGAGAGCTTCAGCTTGGAGATTCTCGGATCCCATTTGAAATCACTCATACTGACTATAGAAGAATTTTTAAAATAAATTATTGTATAGCCTTCAGCTTTCAGCAATATATATATAATCTATATATATATTTATAAACATTCTTTATAGAACAATTCAGAACTTAATTCCCCCTGAAGCTATTAAAACTATAATTATATTCATAAGAGTTGCCTGGGATACAGTCAAAACCTACCACTAATTCCACACATATTCTATATTAACACTACAATTCTGAAAAAT
>JASSUY010051969.1:30572-41481 GCA_032466535.1 Forpus xanthops | reverse complement strand
TGCCCCTGTCAGGGGGGTTGGAACTAGATGATCTTAAGGTCCTTTCCAACCCTAACTATTCTATGATTCTATGATTTCCTTAGACTCCTAAAAAGTGATATGAAACCACCACAGATGAGCAGAAGAGTTTAAAAAGGACCCGAAATAGCTATGCCTTAGCTGCATCTTTATTTGAAGAGAAGTAGAAATCAATTTGAAGTTTGACAGTCAGTATCTAAGGAAATTGCAAATGCACCCACAGGCATTCTCAATGCTGCACATAGCTGCTCAACTCGCTAGTTGGAGTCTGGTTGCCTGCTTTTTTATTTTCTTGCTTTTTTCCCCTCCATCCTATTATATCCTGACCTCTCATTCAATAATTAAATCATGCTGAGGACATTTTTCCTCACTGTCTTTGGATTTTCACTTCCTAATGCAAATACATCTCAAAATACCATCTTTCCTAAGTTATTAAATCCAGGGCTTGGTGTTACCTGCTGGGCTTAGTTGGAGTATCAAACCAGAAAAAAAAAAGACCAAGAAGCAAAAAAGGATGCAAACCGTGTAAATATTGAGAGATCGTTTTTATGACTAACCTATGATTATTCTTTGTTAATTTGTCTAGGTTTCAGAAAAGAAGGGAGGAAATTTGAAAAGCAGAGTAGTAGTTTCTTATAGCAGGCAACCGTGTGCTGTGATGCAGAATCTGCTGTTCAAGAATTACCTCAAAATGAAAAACGTTCTGAACAAAAACTATGAAAGTATCTCACAGCGAGGCAAGTCTGGTGTGTTTAAAAGTAACACCAGTGTGTTTTATGTCTGTATCTGTAACATGAAATCAAATACACGATGGATAAGTTTAAAACCATCATTTTTTTCTAACCACCTACCAGGCACTTATGGAGTGTACTGTTTCCTTTTTGACAGTTAAATTACTGGTAATAAAGCTCTGTATCTTTCCCATGATGGTGTTTGTCCTCTAGCACGGTTGTGCAACTGCATCATCTGCCATAAACTGCACCAATATAAGGACAGCAGAATCTGGGCCTGTAGCATTTAGTTAACCATCCTGTGTGCCTTTAGGAGAGCTGGTACCTTTCTGTCCTCTCCCCTACCTCAGTGCTGGAGGAATAAAGCAACTCAAACTAGTCAATTGCTGCAATTCTGAAAACAGATTTTCTGTGCAAGAAGTTGCCATATGCACAATCATCCTTTTCCTCTGAGTAGCAAATAGCCAGAAGGTACTGAGCCCCTCTCAGCATTGCAGAAGGAAGAATCTCAGTCACTGCTTTGGTAGCTGTGCCCTGCTGTTTTTTTAACCCATTGACATATTTTCTAAAGATGCTCTTATTTCTCTGTACTTGCCTTGTGTTATGGTGACCATTAGTGAATATATCAAGTTACTGGTATTCCCTGCCAGGAAGCCAGAGGGCATGTTCAGTGCAAACTGTTTTTAGAAGCCTAAATAGGCACAGCTCTGAGTTGGGTGCCTGCTATGTTAATGGAAGGACTAAATGTTACTTTTCCTGCCCCCGGAATTTGGACAGAACACGGCCTGTGTCTGAGAAAAGCCTTATTCCTGGGTTGATGTCATGTTTGGCTACTTGGCACTTAAAGCATTGTGTAAAGAACAGTTTTCTTTAACTGGGATCAGATAGTCAGATGTTTGAGATTGGGATCTGCCAGAATTCGGGGGGAGGACTTCTTCAAAACAGGAAGGGGAGAAGTTTAGAAAGGAAGCAAACAAACAAATAAATGCCCATCCTCTCCAACATGGGAAATTTTAATAAACAGAAATGTGATCAGCTAATTCTGTAAGTTAAAGTGAAAATGAAAAGCAAAGGAAAAGCTGCCCCTGCTTCCTTTCTTTGTGATGTTGAAAGATCTGTTCCTTGATTCATGAAGGAAGGAAAATTATCTACCTCAGGCAAATCAAGTTAGGAAGTTAACCTACTGATTTATTTATTTTAGTCTTCTCATGGTGGTATAAAACATCCAGCTGCAAAGTGCACTGGTTTGTGAACTGAGCTGCTCCACTAGACGTTATTCTCTCTCTCTCTCTCTCTCTCTCTCTCATCTGTATCTTCGTCTGTTTTGCTTTTGAATTGTTAGGGGAATTTTAGAAGCCTCATAGTATGGGAATGGCTGTTTCTTGGCTGTATGGGGTGTTGATTTGTAAGAGCAGTGATAGTGTAACTGTTCAACTAATTGAGACATTGATAAAGCTTTTAGATAAAGGATGCCATTATTCTCCTATCGCAGCTCATTTGCTATTGTGTTTTTTGCTAGGTTGAACATCCAACCCAAACACATCCATTAGGACCACAAAGATCCCTGTGTGTACTGAGAAGACTATAACCACCACTGCTGACTCATTCCCTGCTACCCAGCCTTTCCCACCCACCACCATTTGCATGTTGTTATCTGCCCATGGTGAGGGTTCCCTCAACTGGGAACTGGCTTCACCCCCATCTCAGAGGTACCTTTCCTGATAGCCTAATTTTGGCTCTGATCTAGATCCAGTGCCTTAGATAGGATAAGATTTCAGCCAGATGGATTATGATTATCATTTTATTTTCAATGTTCTTGGCACCAACCCCACAGAAGATTGCTTCAGCACAACAGAATAAAACCCTATCCTTCAGGCAGCTGAGCCAGTTGCCTTATTTTAGCATGCAATGTAATTATCCTGTATGTTCCATATAAGAGGTATTCCATTCAGACCTTCTGGTTTGCACCTGAAATCTGAATTTGCTGCCATTTTAGGGCTACACAGTGTGAAATTCCTTACACAAGTAGATGAAGTCATTAAGAATCTGGACCTATGTATAGTATCATTTAAAAAATAGTATTTTATTTCTTACATTTCACCCTGATAAAAAATAATGTACATGCAATACTGAGCTCTGTGCTGGTGAGGAAAATGCCTTGTGAAGCTTATGAACTTATTCAATGCACATAGATAATGACTGGTTTTTTGTCCACAACTTGATTCAGATTATAAATTAATGAGATTTAGTCCACCAGTCCTTACTGACTAATTCTGCAATCACATATTCATGCTGAAGAATACCTTTCAGTGGGATTCTTCACAGGGTAAGTCTTTGCCAGCTATTGGAAATGGGATCATTGCAGAGATGTTAACATTTGCCTTTCACTTATCAAATACAGCACAAATCTGCCTGGCTTCTTTGTTAGTTATTTATAATGTAGCAGACAAAGATAATATTCTTAGAATTATTACTGGAGGACTCTGTGAACTATTACGAAATGAAAGTGATTTTGATATATGGGCAGTATCGGGAGGAACTGCCAGTGTGAAAACTCAAACCGGATCTGTGTGCATAATAATCTCGTCTCACAGGAAGTGGTGGGAGTAATACGTGAAAGAGGTTGTTCACGTCAGTATCCTTGGGAGCTCTCTAGGTGACTTTTCCTGCACTTTGTGACATTCTGCAAAAAGATTCTCCTTCCCCTTCTTGAGCCTTTTTATGTCACAAACTGAGCACAAAAAGCCATGTCCGTAATAGCTCACACTGGTTCTTCAGCAAAGGGTGCAAAGTAGGATCAGGTACAAAACAAAGGTTCCAGTCCATGATGGTGGTTACAACTACAAATCTCACTGCTAGATGATGATAAACATTAAAGCAAAGGTATTCTTAAAACTGTCTCCATTATTGAAGGCTGATTTATCTTTCCACTTTATATCGTGATGAATACCAGACAAGCCTTTGCATTGCTTTCACTCACAGTTTAACTGGAATCACAAACAGTTTCATAATGAAGTCCACAGCCTGCAACAGATTTGTATTACAAATGTATGCATAGACCCTGTTGTTCTAGATTGTACTTCTTTCCTCTGAAGTATGCGCTGACAAGCTCTTCAGTGTGTTTATTACTGTACAACACTGTGAGCCAACTAATGTTTATTACTGGTTGCATATTAAGTCACTCTAGAGTTTTACCACAACAGGGTACGTTTTAAATGGGTTGTGCCTGAACGGCACTATCCCTTATGGATTAGCTTAGAAGAACCTGAGTCCTACTAAGGATATGCTGAGCTCCCACCTCAGCCTCAGGAGAGAGTAGGTAGAGTGACAAGTCCTGTCCTTGTATTCTCCAAGCACAACCACTCTGGATTTGCACCTGGTCTTTTTCCAGGGCTCTGGGATTAAGAAAATCTTCTGTATGTCCTGTCTCACGCCTTACAGCTGCACTAAAACCAACCACAATTACTGATAGGTATATTATGTTGAATAATTAAGTTTATGTAACTTCATAAATACATGTGTATTATACCTAAATTATGTTAATAGAGGAAGCATGCATGCACAAATATATGTACCAGACTGCTCCATACAGATGGTATTTAATCTATATTAATTAATATTGCATTCAGAATTTCCTCCGCCTTTAAATATTTTGCGCATAATCTTTTAGAATCTAAGTTTACACATACAGATATTTTATGTTTTGACAGCTGATCATTGTATCTCCATTCAACATAAATTGCATTGGTTTATTCTTATAAGTACTATTTTGTGTATCTTCAATCTAAATCTCGTTATTGTAATTCTACTCTCTACTTAAATCAAGTTTATCAATTGGTTTAATCAGTTTAAAGATAGAAAGCAAACAATGGTGCTAACTCTCCTGAAATTTGTAGAGTTAATAGGTTGAGTTTGACTGCATTTGAGTCTGCAGGTGTTGGCTTCACTAGCCAACGTCTTTTTTTTATAGTTTGTTTTTTTCTTAGTCACTTTTTTCAAAATAACATTACACATAAGCATGAAATACAGCCACTGCTGAGATTTTACTGTTCAGTGTAACTTGTCCAGAAATAATGCTTGAGACATGGGGTTTTGCCATTGTAGTCTTACACTAGAACATTTCTGCCTTACAACCAGAGACACACAGATGTGGCTAAAAACAACAAAGCAATGACACTATCATGGATATTCAAACCCCATTGCTTGAAGCGACACTGTAAAGGAAACTAGGCCAAAAACTTGATCTATTTTAAAAGACATGGCAATCTGTTCTTTTAAAAAATTACTCACACTTCATTGAGTACTTCTCTCTATATCACAAAAATTATACATTATAGTACAGTAGCAAGAATCAGAATATTTCTCTCTATGTACAGTTTCCCATATAAGTATTCGAGGCTGAAATCTCCAGTTTGACATTTTAATTTTTCTCCATCACTGATCTTGAGAAAAAAATAATCTTAAAAATTACCAAATGCACAAACCGAACTAATTAGGCATAGCTAACTGCAATTGCTACCTCTCTGCACTTTCTCCCTAGCGTTAGCTGCAGTGGAACCCTTTGGCAGCCAAAACGTCTTAGAATCCATAAAAGATTTTTGCTTCTAGGGACTTCCATGTTTTGCACTTGAAAACCAGGAGCAGTGAGCCATATTTCTCAGCTATTTTGTTGTTCGAAATCTGGCTGTGAAACTGTTTACTTTGTGTTGGACTCCTGCGAGAGGAGGCCTGGTTTTATCAGACGGTCACAGAGCAGAGGCCAGACTTTTCCTGCTGCATCTTGACGAGGCACTGATAGCACCACTGTCAGGCACTGGCAGCACTGTCTTCTGCAGCCACCATGCTGGAGGTGCAGTGCCTGTTGGTGGAAAGGTGGTGAAGAGTCCATGAAGCAGCCCTGGGACAAAAGCCTTCATGAAGAAGAGTCTGGACATGGTGCTCAGAGGTGGTGGAGCAGCCAGCCAGAAGATGAGCTGCAGTTTTGACTAAGAAGAACTAAAGTATTAAACCAGATGGGCATAAACCAGTAGTGATGAGCTGTGATTGTTTTGGTCTTTGATAGGACACCCCACTGTCTTGCCAAAGATAGAGACCTGAAAGAAGAAAGACAAAATGGGAGGCTATGGCATTGCGTGATTTTACCTGTCTGCTCTACAGGCACAATATGCACGTTACATTTTCCTTTTCCCCCATTTCTGGGGGGCAACTTCTCTGAGAAAAAAAAATCCTTAATGTGTCCTCAGGCACATTGATCTTTCAAGACACAACCTGCTTTCAAGATGGGAAATCAAAGGGAAATGCCATGAGTGCAAGCACTTGTTTATCACTGGATCACTGCCTTGCCAACTTGCATACAGGAGAAAATGCAAAAATATTTCTCAGGAAGCTGTAGGACTTGAAAATTTTCCAGCATTCCTTTAGGCAGCAGTAATATTAAGAACATCCACAGTTTATCTGGGGACCCAGAGCTTGGACCAACATAGCTGAAATTCATAGATCCTATATGGCTATATGGCTCTGTGTGTGGGGATTTAGTGCTCTCCCATTCTCTGCTATCAGGCATCTGGAGCCACCAGATTACCGTGTCAATAATTTGGGTCACGATTTTGTGCAAGTGAGAAGGACTCTGTGAACTGCAGCTGGCCCTCTCCTTGCACTCAAGCCATTCTGCAGGTACACAATGTTTAGTTTTGAATGCTTGTGCCTTTCCAGTTTACTACTGGATCTCAAAAGGAAACTAATCAAGGTAAGACTGAAGTGTTGACTGCTTTATTACATGAAACTTGCATATACTTCTCTCTCCTTGGCCTTGATTCTGTCAAGAGCTTCTCAAAAGTGAACCTCTGGGTCAGCACAAGAGACAACTGACAAGATCAGGCATCTGTGTAGGGGTCCACGTCTACATGGAGCAAGGGCTGCATACCCATTTCATCAGAGCCTTAAAATTGCCTTGCAGAGATACAAATGACCAAATAGATGGCAAAGCAGAGAACTGGAGCTGTGCTTGCCAAGAAAACTGCTTCCATAACTAGTCAGAGTGGTAGCTAATACTTTTTCTTTGCTGGAGAAGGACTCATGATCATGTGGCCTACTTCAGACTTCCCTAGCAGTTTTTGGTGATACCTGCTACTTGCCATGTTCCAATACTGCCCACCACATAACACTTGCACCCACTCCAAATGTGCTGCTAGACCCAGCAAAGCTCTGCAAACCACTGGCCAAGTAGGATTTAATTATAATTAAAATAGCCCCCTTTATGTTACCAGGTTTGAAGACAGCCCAGTTTCTCCTGTCGGTATGGTATGGTTTTGAAGGCTTTCTAGGTAAACTGGCTGTTGTTTTTTTTTTAATAATTGAAACCATAAAAGCTGAAATATTCCCTAAAAAATGGTTAGGTGAATTACTAGTTATTGCACCTTCATTTTAAAGGTGCTACACATGATATGTGATAACAAACCAAAGAGAACCAGAGGGACATGTCTTGGGCATAGCTCAGGATACACAGAGACAGAGATCCCTAGGGAAGGAGAGTTGCAAAAAGCCATCAAAATGGAGTTCACTGAACCAGCGTTTAAAGCTTTTGGAAAGTGTCTTTTTTTAGCAAGCCTTTAAAGTCAATTATTCTCACAGAGTATATTTTATATTTGTCTTGAGGATAAAGATAGCAAAATTTCATTATTTATCTGACTCAGACCTCTGGTTAGTCTCTCAGTGTGCAGCCTCTGGCTTTGTGCTAGGCAAGAGGTGGCAGATCCCTCTCTATTGGCAGGAGAGAGGGAAAAGTGTCTTTCCCTCAGTGCTGTCTGCTAGCTGCAGAAAGGGCAGCGAGGCTTTCCTCCTTGAAAGCATGAGTTGCTATATTCCCTGACTGTCAGAGACAATTGATAATGGAAGAATAAAAAAAAAAAAAAAAAGCCATGGTATAGTAGAGAAAATCCAGGAAAATAGGTTAGACAGTATTTAAGCAAAACTTTTCCCCACAGAGAGGGCTTATGCTAGAGCTCCAGAAATGGAGGGAAAATAACCACATCTTTTGGAATTAACCTAACAGAGTCAGCTCCCACCTGTCACATGACTGCATGGTGGAGATTGTCCTCTTGCAGACAACCACCTCTTTCTTTCCCCAAAACAGCTCTTTCATTCTCTTTTGAAGGTCAGCCTCTAACGAATGTATCTGCCTAGTGCAGCAGGCTTCCAGTGCTTCTGAGTTAGAAGAGACAGGAATTTTAGCGCTAATACAGCAACATCAGTTTCCAATGAGCAAAATCTGTCTGCAGAGCAAAAAGGAAGGGTGGAAGGGAGGCTCCCGGCCTACCTGCTCTGAGCTGAGCTGCTGCTCTTCAATAAAAAAAGATATTTGGAAAATGGGAAAAAAAAAGGAAAAATCCCGGTCCTGCAAATAGTGGTCAGGTTTCTGACATGCTTGAACTTTCATGCATGCCTTTGTTTATAGTAATGGGACTTTAACTCCTTTGTATTACTTTTTGTATGTTTTTTCATACAGTGCTGACCAGGAGCTCAATCTCTGTGCCAAATGAAGGTGTTTAGAGCCATTAGATAGAAGAACTCCAGCAGTTTTAGTAGTCCTTGGTGGATATTCCCTGGAGGCCTCCAGTCAGTCCATCTGAGTTCAGGTCTGTCTCTTAGTAATTCCCCTCAGTGTATCCAAGTTAATTCTGTCAGCCCAAGCTCTTTGTTTACACAACTGCTCTGGAAATATTGTTCTTTTCTTTATAATCATAGAATCAGCTTGGTTGGAAAAAACCTTTAAGGTCATCAAGTACAACCATTACGCTAGGACTGCCAAGTCCACCACTTTAGTTGTTTATCCTCATGTAAGCTGGCATATCAGATGCCACCATTTTTTCTGTCACCCATTTTGCCCAGTGCAGAGACTGTAGGAAACACACAAGGCAAGCTCAGCCGGTTGTGTAGATCAGCTAAAATGTCCTTCCTGCATGGGTCTACCTACTGCATAAAGGGAAAAATCCCTCAATTGGTGCTAGAACAGGCGTGTAACAAAATTGCACCAAACCCTGTGGTCAGTCACACTGAGGGAATGTGGGGAAAGCACTGAGGGGGAATTAGTCCTAATATGGAAAAAGCTCTTGGAGAGCAGAGCATGGGCTTCCTTGTTGTACTTCTACACAACACAGCACCATTTCTTTCAAACTTCATAGTGGGAAAAAAATCTTCTTTACGAAGAAGAATTTAGATTCTTCTTTATTGCTAAGCCTCTTTTTTTACACAAAATGGAACCCCAATCTCATTATGGGCCTCTGCAATCTTGCAGTTGAAAGGCTTCTTCACACCAAAAAAAGTTGTATTGTTTTTAAAGAAGGTGAATTGATGGTGAGATACAGGCATGCAGACATAGCTTTTGAGACCCACTGACCACTTCCACCACAAAAATGCAGCCTGGGAGTCCGGCTCACTTATTTAATCTCTGTGCCAATTTAATCACATTCTGCCCTAAAACACCTTGTTTAGCACAGGGGGGTAGTGGTGGTGCTGGGGTGCCAGCCTCTGCCTGACACTGCAGAAGAAATGTGCCTGTTATTTTGGTTACATGATGCACATACAGCTGTCCATAAGTGTGATGACAATTTGACATGGCTGGGAACTGAATTTATGAGGAACTAAATAATAAATTTGTCTTCCAACTGCTGGTTTAGACTGAAAGCAACACTGAAATGATGTGGGTTTTTTTTTGTTTTTGTTTTTTTTTCTTTTTTTCTTTTTGTTTGTTTGTTTCCAATTTACTATAATAGTCTACAATCCTGCAAACACAATCCACATTTGTTGAACTTCATTCTGATGTGTAGGCCCATCAATTTCAGTCTGTACTAACTGAACATTTTTAGGGCTGGGATCCCTGTGGGTTAAGCTGCAGTCAGGTAGATGTCACAGGGTCTAACTAAAGATCTCAATGGGGGCAACCCTGGCTGTGTTCATACAATTGGTATAAAGTGCAAATTGCCACAAAACTAGAAAATGTCACTCAGGACATTCACCTTTTTCTTCCTGTTTACGCGGATGTTGAAGTAGTTTTCCTGCAAACAGCATTGCAGTTAGGGATTTAAAATTGATTACTTTTCTGTTTACTTCTGCTTACGTTTTTTTACTTGTATTTTTCTCTTCTTTTATTGGATGCACTTCAGAAATTTCCAGTAAAAGTTAAAAAAATACTTTTTATAAGAGGCAGGGACAAGAAAGCTTAGTTTTTGTGGTTCTGATGAGAAGTTTTGTAAGAAGAAAACCACCATCATTGTCATAGCCATTAATATTCTGGTTTTGGAGCAGAGGAGAGTAATTGAAGATTTGGTTTTTGAAATGTCCCTTTGGATGGTGATGCAGTAATTCACAAATACTCATCTCCCGCATTTAGCAATGCTATCTCCGTGTGTTTTTACATTGTAGGTGTTCTTTTGGCCCACATTTTCTGTGATCAGCATAGGCTAGTATGTCACTCCTTCTTCCTTGCTGTCAGAAAGGGGACCTGTGTGCTCATCCCCTGCCAAGTGCCACCCTGGTGAGCTGACCATGAAAACTGTTAATTACCATCAGACACTACTGGAATTTGAATCATTGGGAAAAGAAAGGGGAAGGGTGAGCCGGCTTTTGTGTTCACAGAAAGCTGGGGGTAAAGGCCCCAGGGGACACAGAAGGCTGAGGGCAAGGGGCAGCCCAGGCTGCTTCGATGGCTGGCAGCATCTCAGGGCCATGGGAGCAGCGAGGAATTGATTGTATTTTATTTTACAACCACGATGACTTGAGGAGCTGGCTGCGCTGGGCGCAGGAGAAGGTGCCGGCGGCAGCGGCTGTGGTGCAGGCACTGATGTAATGCTGCCGCCGCCGCAGGACCGGGGTTCACGTGGCTCCAGTGCGCTCGGTGCACCCTTACGGATCATGCACACCGACGTGCATTAAATACAGACAGCTGTCTCTAAATCCGTACACACGCACGATCACACGTGTTATTCTCGCTGCGGCGGGCAGCAGGGATCACCCCGCAGAGCCGGTCACCCCATCACCCGCGGACGGGCTACCACAGCAGCCGACCCTCCGTTCAGGCTCACAGCCACGGCCACCGGCCGCGCCCCCGGCCCCGGCCCCCCCTCCCCGCCGGCGGCGGTGCCCCCCCCCGCGCAGGCTCTGCA
>JASSUY010051969.1:19632-30255 GCA_032466535.1 Forpus xanthops | reverse complement strand
ATGGCCGAGGAGCAGCAGCTGGAGGGGCAGCCGCAGCGGCGGCTCGCCGGCACCCCCGTTCCCGGTGGGGCCCTACCGGCCCTAGTGCCGGGGCTGCAAGGCGGTGAGGCCAGCGCGCTGCAGCATAAAATCTGCAGCTCCATCTGGTAAGGGCCCTGCCCCGCGCCGCGCCGCCCGGGTCGTCTGGCCCCAGGCGAGGGCTTGGTACGCGGTGGGGGGGAAGGGAAGAGGGCGCTGCGCGGGCGCGGAGGCGGCTCGGGGAGGGGGGAGGCGCGACCCCTTTGTGCCGCTATGCGCGGAGCCTCCTGCCCCCTCCCCCTCCCAGGCGTGGGGCTGCGCCCCCAGCCGCGCAGCGCGGAAACACGCGTGGCCGCTTGCAGGTGCCTCTCGGGCGGCCGCAGGGTCTGCGGTGCTGCCCTGGTTGGTGCTGGTTGTTTCCCAGGAGCGAGGCAGCCCGGCTGTGCCGGGGTGGGTTGATGGTGCTGCCCGCTTGTGTGCTGGGATAATGGTAGCTACGGGGCGGCTCTGCCCAGCCGGATGGGTACAGTCTCGCCTGCTGAAGGCATTTTAGTTAGTCAGCATCTTGCACGTGGTCCGGTTTTTAGGGCTATTTTTCTTCACGTTCACGTGAGACCCCCAGCACAGCGTTGATGCAGCAGGGAATGCAGAGCGTTGCTTTAAGGGTGTATTTTTTTTCCAGCTTCCCTGTAAACTTCTGAGCTTCCAGTTTAGCAGTTGAAATGCGGTTTCGGCTAAAATTGCAAGGAGGGTTTGCAGGTTCCTGCACAGGAATCCAGTCGTTTTGGGGGTATTTTTCCTTAAAAATTAAATCAAAATGTATAGTAAACCAACATTTTACTTAAGAATATTTATTTTATGTACACTTTGGGGAGAGAGATAAATGGAGTTGATCTTGCACTGCAAATAAAACACTTGGGTTTTGTTTTTAATCTGGAAGAAGCTGTCACCTACAGCATTTATGTTTTGCCTATGTTTTTAAAAGCTACTTTTGGCTGAGGAGGCTGATAAAAGTATTGTGGAAGTTGGGAGTTGTAAGTATAGGTTACTCATATATAGTGTTTTATACATACACATTGTAGGTATATATTTTTGCACATGTTCTCATAATAAAAACTTATTGATCTAGCTTGTGTAATAATTCATACTGTAATTAGATTTTATGATTTGAATTGATGTAGCTGGAGAACAACAAGAATCAAAGTGTGATTTTGCCTTCAGGTTGTATTATCGTATAGCATACTGAAATGGCATTTATTGTTGGGTGGTTGGTTGTTCTGGTTTTTAAACAGTAATATGTCATTGTCCTTAATCCATACTTGCTACCTTTTGTTTTGGTTTTCTCTGCAATGTGACCTAGAGAAGGAATAGGAACTGCAGAATTTCATGTCTGTTTAGGTCACGAAATCTTCACACCCTCTTAATTTATTGTGGTATTTAGTCATGGCCTTTTTATGTTCTCTTTCCATGAACATGCTGTTTGGAAATGAGCCTCAGAGAATGTATTTACATTGCATTCAGATTAGGTATCATGTCCAAGTTGAAGACAAAATGTGTACTAAGTAAAACCTCTGCTTTTATGATAGGTTTTCTTCTCAAGGAAATAAAAGCGTGTATGTTAGCTACCTACTTGATTCATGTAAACTTAATAATTAGCCTGAGCTCATGTTTGGTACAAAGGAATTCCCAGTGCCAAGTGCCTGTGACCAGCAGAGGTTTAGCCAGCACGTCGCAGCCCTGTATCCTAATACTTCCACAAGATCATCACCTCCGTGAGCATTTCTCCTGGCTACCTGCTTCCTGCACCAAGGTGGGACTTCCCTGCTGCTTTCAGTCAGTATCCGTTCCCTGTAGTTATATTGTTGAAGTGCAGTATTTGAAGATAAGGTTATTTTTTTTTAGAAGAAGATCTTTCCTTTGATATCTTAAAAACCTTTGGACTACTAGAAATTCTGTGTTTCTGTATTGTGTTGAAGCAGTCTTCGTTTGAGGCTGGAGTTTAATGTTAATTTACATCTTTCATGTAGATGCAGTGGTTGTTTTTGAGCAGCAAGGAACAGGAGCATTGCCAGGGAAGTTGTGCACACTGCGCTCGGAGTAAACAGTGGAGAGTCTCCTTCTGTAGTTGCAGTCTCACATCTGCTGTTCTGTTCAGTGGGTGCTGTGTGCTGGTGTTGGATAAATGGAGAGATTGTGGAAGGCTGCTTGTGAAAATGGCAGTGCTCTGCTGTTGACAGAACTAGGTGTAATGTGTGGTAGAGAGTTTCCTCTTTTCTGCCTTCCCTCCTCTTCTTCCCCCCATCTCCTGCTGTGTCAGTTGTGTGTGATGACAGGTTGGTGTGTTCAGTTCCTTCTTCGCTTCCCAAAGGGTTTAGCACATCTAGATTAGTACTCTTCTCTGTTGTTTTCCCCTGCACATGTTTGTACATAGTGGATGGTTTTAGTTGGTTGTTGTTTTTTTTACAGAGGGTTTCAGTCTTCAAATGTCATTGTCAATGAAAATAGTATAGCAAAATATAGCAGCTACTGAAATACTGGACTTGAGGCTTGCAAACAAGTCTGTGCATGTCCTTCCACTGCAGAGGCAAATATAAATATAGTGTGTGATGTAGGCCTCAAGTGGGACAATGAAGTATTCATTAACTCATACTTAATTTATGCTGTTTATTAAAATACAGTTTGACAGAAGTATCTCAAGTAACGGTGAGCATGTGGAGTCCCTTTAAAATGAAACTATAGGTTAAGTCCTACTGTTTAAAGTTGCAGGCATGGTTGGTGTATGTACTGAAGACTTAAAAATGTGCTCGCCAGGGGTGCAGTCTGGTTTGGTTTTGGTTTTCTGTGGTGTTTGGATTTTGGCCTATAAAGTGACCATTAGTTTGGACTGAGGAGGAGAAGGTGAAAGAGTTACTTAGCTGTTCTTAAAAACAAATCAGGAAGTATTTATTTGCATTGTATCATCACATGCAGGTATTTAACTGCTCTTTGGTTACAGTAATTAAAGCTCATCACTGTCACGCTGCATTTTTTTTCTTGTCTGCCCCACTTGAACTCATCCAGCAAAGTGGTGTCAATTATTGTTTGGTGTTGTATATGTAAGTGGCTGAGGCAGTATGATGTGTTCTTACAGTGTGAATGAAACCTGCAGAAATAATATTAGATGTCTTTTCCCATTGACGGATTAGAAGTCTAGACAGAGAGGGCGCATCTTTGGGAGCCCAGCCTGGCTGATTAGTGTCAGGTTGGGCGGGTTTGTAAACTGTGCTGATCTTCAGTGGACACTGGGCTTTAATCTGCCTGGTTTTATTTCCCTTTAGATTCATTAAAACTTTCATATTTATAAATAGCTTTTTGTCCAGAAATTGGAGTCTGGGTGAGGAAAACCTTCCTAGTCAGCTGTCTTGAGCGTATAGACTAAAGGGGTTTCAGTTATTTTCTTCTTGTGAGGGTAATGTAATACCAAACATGTTTTATTTGTATATGTTATGTATATGTATATATGTACGATGTTTTTGTATCCATACATATGGTGGTGAGCACAGAGTCTATTCAACATTACATCAAGTTGCCAAAGAAACCCTGTAGCTGAAGACAGCCAGTGATGTGCATGTGTAAAAGCAAGGGGAACAAGGATTGAGATGCCGAGATGATCAAGGGAGGATGGTGTTGGCTGAGGGTCTGCTCGTACTGGCATGAAAGAAAAAGACCAGCAGTTTTAGGCAATTTAATCCGTCTGCTCACTGTGTTAGTCTAAAATCCAGTCCATAGCTGTGCATGTTAAAGGTACAGACGGGTTTGTTTTCATGTGCGGTGTTGCAAATAACTGGTGATAATTCTTCAATGAGTACTTGTGTACTGTTGTAAATAGTAATCTGGTGCTTGCATCTGTTGCATGGATTGGCCACAGCTTCTTTCACCTTGCCTGCATCTCAGCTCTTTTTGACTTAAAGGCATCTGTTAGGATTTGAATATAATAATTCTACTTGAGAGATTAATTTGTCTCCTCCCTCTCTCCAGTATTTTATGTGTAAACTGAGTTGAGGACCAGGCAGCATGTAGTGGCAAACACAAAGCATTGCTTTTGCAGCCGTTTCATTTGGATGTGGGTGTGGATTTCAGATTCATAATTGTTGTCCTCAAATTGCTCTTCTAGCTAGAAGTTGTATTGGAAAACCACATGAGCTAGGTCTGGCAGTGCCAAAATTGCATGTCCTAAGGTCCGGTTTGCCTTGTGTTGAAAGGGGAGTAGAAAGTTAATTGTATCCTTGTTAATTTTGAGCTTTTGGTGTCATGCTGGAAAACTAGATTATCTGATTGCAACACCAGTGTATTCCAGTCCTGGGGAGCCTCTGTTCTTTCTAGTGACTCGCATCATTCCCGCTCCCTCCTGCAACTGCACCTATTGCTCCTCATTAGGCACTGTCAGCAAGTGTGGATAGTCACTTAGCTGTTGGCAGAGCAAATGTTCTGTGAATTGGGAAATGCCATGGAAATTTTTCATAATAGGAATTGCTACTTACTTGTATGGTTAGGTCAGCAGAAAAAATGACTGACAGTCTATGTTTGTAATAAAATACCCAGCAATGAAGAGTGAAGCTCAGAGGGTTTACATTTCAGGCTCTTTGCAAATGCAGGTGCAAACACCTTTTTGGTAGTTGTCTTCTGGAATTGAAATTCCTATAACAACATTTATGTATTTTCCTAAAAAAACCCAAACAAACCAGGTTCCTGGAGCCAGGTTGGATTAATCTGTAGATAGTCCATCTACATTTACTCTTTTTCATTTTTTCAGTAGTTTGGGAGAGGGAGGCAGCAAATAAAAGAAAATAAGCCAAACCCAAACGAACACCAAACCTCTATGTTTTGTTAAATGGTCTGTCAAAATTGAGTGGAAGACTTGAAATTTCCTGTAACAGATTACAGTTTCTTTGTGGTTATTCTGTGTACCAGCCACCATTCCCTCCTTCATCCTAGTTAATTCAGTGTTGGAGGTGGGAAACAAAACTTAGAGTTCTTCGATAAAAGAGTAGCTATTGTGAGGAAGAGCTAATACTAATCATTATAATTGACAGGCATACAGGCTGCACTTGTTTCACTAAATCTGTGTATCATCAGAAATATGTTTATCTGCTTTGAAAAAGTACTTTGAACCCCTCAGCTAAGAGATGCAGTGTAAAGCTGCAAAAATTTCTTCTCATTAATGCAGTTTTCTCTGTCTTTGTGATTCCATTGTTTATAGGTGATGGTGAGGCTTGCCTGTCCCGAGTGTGTTTCCCAGCATGGTGTATAAGCAGTCAAATACATAGAACAAAGTTTAGCTTGTTTTAATAGTATTGACCATATTTTAGAGTAGTTATTGATGATTTCAGGAAAAGTAAGCCATCCTTGGGCAAAGCATTTGAAAGCATGTTCTTCTGCTTTGCACTCTCCTTCCCCAAATAGATAGTGACAGAAAGTGGAATTTGTTTGATTTGACTCTTACTCTTTCTGTACCACTTGGTCAGGGTAACTCACTTGTAGCTGTTGTGGTGAAAAACAGACTCGTGAGGTGAATGCCACCTCCTAGGGTTTCCATAAAACAATCCATCTGATGGCGTTATGTGCCTATTTCTTTTTGACCATAAACAAATTTTAAGCTGTGTGCCAGCATGTAACCATCTGTGGTGCAGATCTCTTGAACTGGGTGAAATAAATCCTACACCATTTGTCAGTTTTCCAACTTGACATATTTTTCTAGAAGATGGCCACTCCATCCCCTCAGTGGCTTGATTTGGAGATTTTCCATTCCTTTGAACATGGTCCACGTACACCCAACTATTACTACACATTCCATTCACAAGCCCTTCTTTTGGGGAAAGTCCCCCTGAAAGAATTCCTCTTCACCAAAGTGGCTTAAAAAAAGCATTTACTCTTCTCTGCTGATTGCATCCATTGCTGTTGGGAAAGCCTTCAGTGCCGTTGGCTGCTGGGAGCGGGCAGGTCAGTGGCATGCAGCAGTTGATGCCATATTGGTATGGGAGGAGAAGCAACTTTCCAAAAGGAGGCATGGCCACCAAGGTGGTGGAGTTTCTAGGTCAGCAGGTGTGGAAGCCAATTTGGTCTGCAAGCATTTTTACTAGGCTAGAAGATAAACCTGAATAAAATGAATGCTGACCTTTATGTAACCTTTTGAGAATGGAATTGAGGTTTTATTGAATATCCAGGCTCTGAGTTGGATGGAATGGCTGTGCAGAAAAGAGATCTTTGCAATACAGTCTGCTTTTTGGAAGAGTGGATTTTCCACTCATGGGTTTTTGTCTTTGTTTCTTGAAACAATAGGATCTAATATATGGGAGGAAAACAATATGCAAGTAATAAAAGGTATGGCTAAGTTTTACTGTTGTTCGTTTAAAATGCATAGGAGTGCATTAAGTTGTTGGCTTCACAGTATCAAACATATGCAATTCCTTGCTTCATAAACATTTTACTTTTTCTGCTGCAGGAGTTCCTTTCACTGAGGCAAGTCAGATATGACATTGTGACTCAGAGCAGCATTTCTGATGACTGCTTAATAAGCAGAGAATTGCAGGATTGTCATTCAAGGCCTCCATAGCTGCGTTGCTTGCCATTTGGGGCAGGTCTGTTTGATTTGCATATGTCTGTATGCCACTGGAGAGGAAGAATCCAACTCTCAAGCTCAAAAGAACACTTAAAGCACCCCAGTCCCTCTCTTTTCCAGATGCTGTATAAGTTAATGAGGAAAAAACATTGTAAGTGGTGAAATGACTGCACTGCTCAGGTTTGGGTGATCAGATTTTTACTGAAGCATTGATTAATCTTTTAATTACTTGGGGCCTGGGGTGGTTTTGTTAGTCTTTTTTGTGTGTGTACGTATGTGTAGTTTTCAGAGCAGGGGTTGAGCTTAATGTTTTTATACAGATCCCATAACTTATGTATGTTGCCTTCTCTTGTTACTCCGCTCTGCCGCTTGCCAAACAGAAGTATTTGGAGAAGGGCCAGAGCTGCAAAATTCAGATCAGGATCCAAATTTGGATTTTTGGTTCAAGCCTTTCTAATATCTAATGTTCCAAAGCCTCATATATAAATAAGGAACTCTTTTTAAACTGTGAAGATGAGGAGGTGAAAGTAGTTTCCTGGCTCACCTCTGGAGCAGTCCAGGTAGAATGCTGAATTGTGTGTTTGTAAAGCTGTCAGCAGATAACTGAAAGGTAAATTTAACAGATGAAATGCAGTGCTCTGTTACCTAGGATGAGCCCAACCAGAAAGTCAGCACAAATTGGCACTTTCAGATCAGTGAGAAGAATCCCCTAAGTACATCTAAAAATTCTGAAGGTGCTGGGGTGTTTGGTTGAATTGCCTCAAATCTTTGGGAATTTTGAGGGTTTGGTTTGTTTTGTTCTAAATGGAGTTAGCCACTGTCTCCATTTTAATGCTTCTTGATTTAATGGAAAAAGGATTATCTCTCATCAAGTAGGATGCTTATCAGCTGCTATGCTATCAACAGGCTTTCAGTAAGCTGCCAAATGTTTTCTGTTCTTGAATGCTTAATCATTAAGACACTGAAAAAAAAAAACATTCAAAACTTCCCAAATGTTTTCCCTGTTGCTTGTTTTTAACTGTACATGGCTGCTGTGGTGGCACTGCACCAGTGCTGGTGGGGATGCCAGGTGTTGCTGCAGGTGGGACTGGAGATGGAGATGGTCAGTGGCAGGGTATGTGCTGTGGGGGCTTCTTGCATGTGGCAGACATCTTGTTTTGGACCTATTTGGTACCGCTGGTGAGTGGTCTCATCTTTATCTGTTGCTCAGTCTGTGTGACCCATTACCCTATTCTAGCTATAACCTGTAAACACACCACGTGGTGCAGTGCATGGCAGATGTAGAGATGAGGGATATCTATATGTGTGTCTTGTGGGGTGTACCTGTGCTCCTTCAGAGAAATGGGTCCAGCTTAGCCTTGTCCTGCAGCTGGTTGGGGGTGGTATCTCTTACTGATTGTCAGGTACTTCAGGTTTGGGAAGGAAATCTTGTACCTGGGAAGAACTCATATATTAAATGAGGCATATTCTTATCTCCCCTTGAGAGGAAACTTGTGCTTAAATGTCAAGGTCCATGATTTATGGCTGTCCTTTCTGATGGATGGTCTTACAGGCATGCAAGCAATCCATATTTCTTAGTCAAAGATTCTTAAGTGCCACCATGAGGTTGTTGGGACTCCTGCCAGTGAAATAGTTGCAATTACAGTTCATTACCTTGATTGCCTATAAAGTGGTGAATTAAATTATTTTTAAATCTGTCAGCAAAGCAAACAGCGTCATGGAACTTTTTCTTAGTATGAGGTTGTCTGGAAGTGTCTGCCTCAAGCATCCTTCAGACAAACAAGAATTAGCTTGTGAGTAAGATGTGCTGGATAGTAGGTTGAGCAATTCTTTCTACTGCATTTTTGTCATCTTCTTGCCCTTGTTTAAAAATCACCTGAAAATACTTGGAGTAGTCTTTGCAACTTCAGTGAAAATACTGTGTGTTTTCTCCCTTCCTTTTCACAACCACTGCCATGTTAAAGTACAGACTTCAAATACCATTTACTCAGTACCACAGGTGGTAACTGTTTCAATTGTGAATTGAAAAGCTTTAACATTTATTTAATTTTTTTTTTGCAGGTGGGCTTAAGTCCTTTTTTAATCTGCTTTGCAAAATAGTGACAACTCCTTTCTCCAGAGCCACTTGCTAGATAATTGCTAATTCAGTGGAGGAAAGTACTTGAGAGGTTCGGATGCTGGGGGAAGAGCTGGGCAAAGTGATTGTGGATGCCCTGTCAGTAGGGTGTCTGGAGGCAATCTGAAACTGGGACTCGAGGCTTCTGGACCTGGGCATCCTGTGGCAGGACAGGTTTATTGTCTGTGCTGATGTGTGCAGGCAGTTGTTTCTCAGAGAACACTCAGGTGAGAGATGTTTGTCACCTGTCCCTGATGTGCTGTTGATGGATGCTCCCTTGCAGGATGGTACCCTGCGAAGAGAGCTGTCCTTGTTGGTTTTACACAGCATTCTCTGCCTGCAACTGCCATCTCCCATGCTATGTTCAGATTCACATGCTTTGTGCTTCTCACAGAAAGGTAGATGTTCGCTTTGTGATCCTTATGCAGATGATGTGAAAGTTGGTAGGTGCAGGTGAGGCACCTGTGATCTGGCTGGCCAGTGGTCAGCCCTTGCATGCGAATTGCAGCTCTTTCTTCTATCATGGCACTATCTGAAGCAATGGCCAAAAATTATTTTGAAATAACCTTGCAGGAGTCAGAGACTGTGCCCCAGGAGCCTTTTATCCCAGCTTTGACAAAGTATGATGTTTCTTTCATTAGGGGTACTTAAAAAGTATTCCCTTTATAGTTTGATTATTTTTTTTATTAGGCCTGTTAGCGTTATAAATGATGAGCTGTGCTAGGGCCTATAGTTGCTATTAGTGGTCATGTAAGCTAAATAAATCAGTTCATATTTGAAAGACAGTCAAATTACTCACTTGCAGTAATCTCATGTTGTACACCTGGAACCACAGTTTGCTGAAGAGCTAAGTCAGCTGTTCCCTCTGGGAGCCTGCTCTGCAGAATTACCTGCATCATGCTTGATTTCTGTGCTATAGTTCAATAATTAACTCATAAAAAGTTGAGAAATGAATTGGCAGCTGAGAAAAAAGTGTATTTGCGTCTTCCATTCAACAAGTGGATGAAGTGGGATTGACAGATCTAGTTTTAAAAATATGGAAAGGGATATTTTGAACAGAAACTTTAGCAACTAGAGATAGTGTACTGTGTCAAATGAACAAAATCCCAAGTAGTCAGCAGATGTGCTGATGACATAAGAAAAAGCATGTTTTTTCTTTTCATGGCACTTGAGAAATGCTGGTATGTATGTGTTTTAATTGCATCACAGACAAGCGTGTGATACAGTGAAACTTGAGTTCTAAAAACAGTCTTGTAAATGGTTTTATTATGCAAAAAAAAAAGCTAAGATGCTGACCTCAAGATTTGTTGACCTGTATAATTGAATCCCTGATCTTTGGAGATATTGACATCTCTTACTGATTACTTCCTAGAAGAAGCTTGGTGTCTGATTGCCTGTAGATATGTGCCTGAACATACACTGTGAGTAGTCAATTTTCCTGGTTCATAATGGCTAAAGAAATAGTAATGCTCTTGATCTCTCAGGCTGAGAATAAAAATGGGGAAAAGAATAATTTTGTTTTGTTTAGTACCAGTAAGTTTAAGTATTCCCCATTTAGCTTTCATTGCAATATCCCCATGAACTGCATTATTTTCTTGCTATGAGCTTGTCTCTCGGAGGCATTCAGAATGCGAGGCTCATGTACCATCATAGTACATTCAAGTTGGTGAAACTTTTAGATTAATTGAAAAACAAAACTTGAACTACGCGTGCAGTGGTTCAGTTTGTGAAAGGTTTCTGTCTGAGTGCCTGTCATGGCTTGAGGCCCCTCAAACAGTTCTGCTCTCTCCCCCCTCTTTCTTCCCCAGTCCCATGGAAATGGGAAGGAGAATCAAAAGAATGCAACTCCCACAGTTTGAGATAAGAACAATTTAGTAACTAGAGTATAACA